>JAILYF010000157.1:0-153218 GCA_025491095.1 Brachionus asplanchnoidis
ACAATTGTTGGGCAAAGTCATTTCTAGGATCGGATAAGTGATAACAGGTTGACAAAGTCATTACACTTTAGGCAAAGTCATTTTAGAGTCGGATAAGTGATTAACAGTGGTTGGCAAAGTCATTACAATTGTTGGTCCAAAGTTTTTTAGAGGTCGGATAAGTGATTAACAGTGGTTGGCAAAGTCATTACAATTGTTGGGCAAAGTCATTTTTAGAGGTCGGATAAGTGATTAACAGTGTTGGCAAAGTCATTACAATTGTTGGGCAAAGTCATTTTTAGGTTCGGATAAGTGATTAACAGTGGTTGGTAAAGTCATTACAATTGTTGGCAAAGTCATTTCTAGAGATCGGATAAGTGATTAACAGTGGTTGCAAAGTCATTACAATTGTTGGGCAAAGTCATTTTTGGAGTTCGGATAAGTGATTAACAGTGGTTGGCAAAGTCATTACAATTGTTGGTCAAAGTTATTTTTAGGTCGGATAAGTGAACAGTGGTTGGCAAAGTAGTCATTACAATTGTTGGTCAAAGTTATTTTTAGAGGTCGGATAAGTGATTAACAGTAGTTGGTAAAGTCATTACAATGTTGTCAAAGTTATTTTTAGAGGTCGGATAAGTGATTAACAGTGGTTGGCAAAGTCATTACAATTGTTGGGCAAAGTCATTTTTAGAGGTCGGATAAGTGATTAACAGTGGTTGGCAAAGTCATTACAATTGTTGGCAAAGTCTTTTAGAGTCGGATAAGTGATTAACAGTGGTTGGCAAAGTCATTTCAATTGTTGGTCAAAGTTATTTTTAGAGGTTGGATAAGTGATTAACAGTAGTTGGTAGAGTCATTACAATTGTTGGTCAAAGTTATTTTTAGAGGTTGGATAAGTGATTAACAGTAGTTGGTAAAGTCATTACAATTGTTGGGCAAAGTCATTTCTAGATCGGATAAGTGATTAACAGTGGTTGACAAAGTTATTACACTTGTTAGGCAAAGTCCATTTTTAGAGGTCGGATAAGTGATTAACAGTGGTTGGCAAAGTCATTACAATTGTTGGTCAAAGTTATTTTAGGGTTGGATAAGTGATTAACAGTAGTTGGTAAAGTCATTACAATTGTTGGGCAAGTCATTTTTAGAGTTCGGATAAGTGATTAGTGGTTGGCAAAGTCATTACAATTGTTGGTCAAAGTTATTTTTAGAGGTCGGATAAGTGATTAACAGTGGTTGCAAAGTCATTACAATTGTTGGGCAAAGTCATTTTTAGAGGTCGGATAAGTGATTAACAGTGGTTGGCAAAGTCATTACAATTGTTGGTCTAAGTTTTTTTAGAGGTTGGATAAGTGATTAACAGTAGTTGGTAAGTCATTACAATTGTTGGTCAAAGTTATTTTTAGAGGTTGGATAAGTGATTAACAGTGGTTGGCAAAGTCATTACAATTGTTGGTCAAAGTATTTTTAGAGTCGGATAGTGATTAACAGTGGTTGGCAAAGTCATTACAATTGTTGGGCAAAGTCATTTTTAGAGGTCGGATAAGTGATTAAAGTGGTTGGCAAAGTCATTACAATTGTTGGCAAAGTAATTTTTAGAGTTCGGATAAGTGATTAACAGTGGTTGGTAAAGTCATTACAATTGTTGGGCAAAGTCATTTCTAGAGATCGGATAAGTGATTAACAGTGGTTGACAAGTCATTACACTTGTTAGGCAAAGTGATTTTAGAGGTCGGATAAGTGATTAACAGTGGTTGGCAAAGTTATTACAATTGTTGGGCAAAGTCATTTTTAGAGTTCGGATAAGTGATTAACAGTGATTGGCTAAGTCATTACACTTGTTAGGCAAAGTCATTTTTAGAGGTCGGATAAGTGATTAACAGTGGTTGGCAAAGTCATTACAATTGTTGGTCAAAGTTATTTTTAGAGGTCGGATAAGTGATTAACAGTAGTTGGTAAAGTCATTACAATTGTTGGGCAAAGTCATTTTTAGAGGTTGGATAAGTGATTAACAGTGGTTGGCAAAGTCATTACAATTGTTGGTCAAAGTTATTTTTAGAGGTCGGATAAGTGATTAACAGTGGTTGGCAAAGTCATTACAATTGTTGGGCAAAGTCATTTTTAGAGGTCGGATAAGTGATTAACAGTGGTTGGTAAAGTCATTACAATTGTTGGGCAAAGTCATTTCTAGAGATCGGAATAAGTGATACACAGTGGTTGACAAAGTCATTTCAATTGTTGGGCAAAGTCATTTTTAGTGGTCGGATAAGTGATTAACAGTGGTTGGCAAAGTCATTACAATTGTTGGTCAAAGTTATTTTTAGAGGTTGGATAAGTGATTAACAGTAGTTGGTAAAGTCCTTACAATTGTTGGTCTAAGTTATTTTTAGAGGTTGGATAAGTGATTAACAGTAGTTGGTAAAGTCATTTCAATTGTTAGGCAAGTCATTTCCAGAGATCGGATAAGTGATTTACAGTGATTGGCAAAGTCATTACAATTGTTGGGCAAAGTAATTTCTAGAGATCGGATAAGTGATTCACAGTGGTTGGCAAAGTCATTACAATTGTTGGGCAAAGTTATTTTTAGAGGTCGGATAAGTGATTACAGTGGTTGGCAAAGTCATTACAATTGTTGGTCAAAGTCATTTTTAGAGGTCGGATAAGTGATTAACAGTGGTTGGCAAAGTCATTACAATTGTTGGTCAAAGTTATTTTTAGAGGTTGGATAAGTGATTAACAGTAGTTGGTAAGTCATTACCAATTGTTGGTCAAAGTATTTTTAGAGGTCGGATAAAGTGATTAACAGTGGTTGGCAAAGTCATTACAATTGTTGGGCAAAGTCATTTTTAGAGGTCGGATAAGTGATTAACAGTGGTTGGCCAAGTCATTACAATTGTTGGTCTAAGTTATTTTTAGAGGTGGATAAGTGATTAACAGTAGTTGGTAAAGTCATTTCACTTGTTAGGCAAAGTCATTTTTAGTGGTCGGATAAGTGATTAACAGTGGTTGGCAAAGTCATTACAATTGTTGGTCAAAGTTATTTTTAGAGGTTGGATAAGTGATTAACAGTAGTTGGTAAAGTCATTACAATTGTTGGTCTAAGTGATTTTTAGAGGTTGGATAAGTGATTAACAGTAGTTGGTAAAGTCATTTCAATTGTTAGGCAAAGTCATTTCCAGAGATCGGATAAGTGATTTACAGTGATTGGCAAAGTCATTACAATTGTTGGGCAAAGTAATTTCTAGAGATCGGATAAGTGATTCACAGTGGTTGGCAAAGTCATTACAATTGTTGGGCAAAGTTATTTTTAGAGGTCGGATAAGTGATTAACAGTGGTTGGCAAAGTCATTACAATTGTTGGTCAAAGTCATTTTTAGAGGTCGGATAAGTGATTAACAGTGGTTGGCAAAGTCATTATAATTGTTGGTCAAAGTTATTTTTAGAGGTTGGATAAGTGATTAACAGTAGTTGGTAAAGTCATTACAATTGTTGGTCAAAGTTATTTTTAGAGGTCGGATAAGTGATTAACAGTGGTTGGCAAAGTCATTACAATTGTTGGGCAAAGTCATTTTTAGAGGTCGGATAAGTGATTAACAGTGGTTGGCAAAGTCATTACAATTGTTGGTCTAAGTTATTTTTAGAGGTTGGATAAGTGATTAACAGTAGTTGGTAAAGTCATTTCAATTGTTAGGCAAAGTCATTTCCAGAGATCGGATAAGTGATTTACAGTGATTGGCAAAGTCATTACAATTGTTGGGCAAGTAATTTCTAGAGATCGGATAAGTGATTCACAGTGGTTGGCAAAGTCATTACAATTGTTGGGCAAAGTCATTTTTAGAGGTCGAATAAGTGAATTACAGTGGTTGACAAAGTCATTTCAATTGTTGGGCAAAGTCATTTTTAGTGGTCGGATAAGTGATTAACAGTGGTTGGCAAAGTCATTACAATTGTTGGGCAACGTCATTTTTAGTGGTCGGATAAGTGATTAACTGTGGTTGGCAAAGTCACTACAATTGTTGGTCAAAGTTATTTTTAGAGGTCGGATAAGTGATTAACAGTGGTTGGCAAAGTCATTACAATTGTTGGTCAAAGTTATTTTTAGAGGTCGGATAAGTGATTAACAGTAGTTGGTAAAGTCATTACAATTGTTGGGCAAAGTCATTTTTAGAGGTTGGATAAGTGATTAACAGTGGTTGGCAAAGTCATTACAATTGTTGGTCAAAGTTATTTTTAGAGGTCGGATAAGTGATAACAGTGGTTGGCAAAGTCATTACAATTGTTGGGCAAAGTCATTTTTAGAGGTCGGATGAGTGATTAACAGTGGTTGGTAAAGTCATTACAATTGTTGGGCAAAGTCATTTCTAGAGATCGGATAAGTGATACACAGTGGTTTACAAAGTAATTACACTTGTTAGGCAAAGTCATTTTTAGAGGTCGGATAAGTGATTAACAGTGGTTGGCAAAGTCATTACAATTGTTGGGCAAAGTCATTTTTAGAGTTCGGATAAGTGATTAACAGTGGTTGGCTAAGTCATTACAATTGTTGGGCAAAGTCATTTTTAGAGGTCGGATAAGTGATTAACAGTGGTTGGCAAAGTCATTTCAATTGTTGGTCAAAGTTATTTTTAGAGGTTGGATAAGTGATTAACAGTAGTTGTTAGAGTCATTACAATTGTTGGTCAAGTTATTTTTAGAGGTTGGATAAGTGATTAACAGTAGTTGTAAAGTCATTACAATTGTTGGGCAAAGTCATTTCTAGAGATCGGATAAGTGATTAACAGTGGTTGACAAAGTCATTACTCTTGTTAGGCAAAGTCATTTTTAGAGGTCGGATAAGTGATTAACAGTGGTTGGCAAAGTCATTACAATTGTTGGTCAAAGTTATTTTTAGAGGTCGGATAAGTGATTAACAGTGGTTGACAAAGTCATTACACTTGTTAGGCAAAGTGATTTTTAGAGGTCGGATAAGTGATAACAGTGGTTGGCAAAGTCATTACAATTGTTGGGCAAAGTCATTTTTAGAGTTCGGATAAGTGATTAACAGTGGTTGGTAAAGTCATTACAATTGTTGGGCAAAGTCATTTCTAGAGATCGGATAAGTGATTAACAGTGGTTGACAAAGTCATTACACTTGTTAGGCAAAGTGATTTTTAGAGGTCGGATAAGTGATTAACAGTGGTTGGCAAAGTCATTACAATTGTTGGGCAAAGTCATCTTTAGAGTTCGGATAAGTGATTAACAGTGGTTGGCAAAGTCATTACAATTGTTGGTCAAAGTTATTTTTAGAGGTCGGATAAGTGATTAACAGTGGTTGGCAAAGTCATTACAATTGTTGGTCAAAGTTATTTTTAGAGGTCGGATAAGTGATTAACAGTAGTTGGTAAAGTCATTACAATTGTTGGGCAAAGTCATTTTTAGAGGTTGGATAAGTGATTAACAGTGGTTGGCAAAGTCATTACAATTGTTGTCAAAGTTATTTTTAGAGGTCGGATAAGTGATTAACAGTGGTTGGCAAAGTAATTACAATTGTTGGGCAAAGTCATTTTTAGAGGTCGGATAAGTGATTAACAGTTGTTGGTAAAGTCATTACAATTGTTGGGCAAAGTCATTTCTAGAGATCGGATAAGTGATACACAGTGGTTGACAAAGTAATTACACTTGTTAGGCAAAGTCATTTTTAGAGTTCGGATAAGTGATTAACAGTGGTTGGCAAAGTCATTACAATTGTTGGTCAAAGTTATTTTTAGAGGTCGGATAAGTGATTAACAGTGGTTGGCAAAGTCATTACAATTGTTGGGCAAAGTCATTTTTAGAGGTCGGATAAGTGATTAACAGTGGTTGGCAAAGTCATTACAATTGTTGGGCAAAGTCATTTTTAGAGGTTGGATAAGTGATTAACAGTGGTTGGCAAAGTCATTACAATTGTTGGGCAAAGTCATTTTTAGAGGTCGGATAAGTGATTAACAGTGGTTGGCAAAGTCATTACAATTGTTGGGCAAAGTCATTTTTAGAGGTCGGATTAGTGATTACAATGGTTGGCAAAGTCATTACAATTGTTGGGCAAAGTCATTTTTAGAGTTCGGATAAGTGATTAACAGTGGTTGGCTAAGTCATTACAATTGTTGGGCAAAGTCATTTTTAGAGGTCGGATAAGTGATTAACAGTGGTTGGCAAAGTCATTACAATTGTTGGGCAAAGTCATTTTTAGAGTTCGGATAAGTGATTAACAGTGGTTGGCAAAGTCATTACAATTGTTGGTCAAAGTTATTTTTAGAGGTCGGATAAGTGATTAACAGTGGTTGGCAAAGTCATTACAATTGTTGGGCAAAGTCATTTTTAGAGGTCGAGTAAGTGATTAACAGTGGTTGGCAAAGTCATTACAATTGTTGGTCTAAGTTTTTTTTAGAGGTTGGATAAGTGATTAACAGTAGTTGGTAAAGTCATTACAATTGTTGGTCAAAGTTATTTTTAGAGGTTGGATAAGTGATTAACAGTGGTTGGCAAAGTCATTACAATTGTTGGTCAAAGTTATTTTTAGAGGTCGGATAAGTGATTAACAGTGGTTGGCAAAGTCATTACAATTGTTGGCAAAGTCATTTTTAGAGGTCGGATAAGTGATTAACAGTGGTTGGCAAAGTCATTACAATTGTTGGGCAAAGTCATTTTTAGAGTTCGGATCAGTGATTAACAGTGGTTGGTAAAGTCATTACAATTGTTGGGCAAAGTCATTTCTAGAGATCGGATAAGTGATTAACAGTGGTTGACAAAGTCATTACACTTGTTAGGCAAAGTGATTTTTAGAGGTCGGATAAGTGATTAACAGTGGTTGGCAAAGTTATTACAATTGTTGGGCAAAGTCATTTTTAGAGTTCGGATAAGTGATTAACAGTGATTGGCAAAGTCATTACAATTGTTGGTCAAAGTTATTTTTAGAGGTCGGATAGTGATTAACAGTGGTTGGCCAAAGTCATTACAATTGTTGGGCAAAGTCATTTTTAGAGGTCGGATAAGTGATTAACAGTGGTTGGTAAAGTCATTACAATTGTTGGGCAAAGTCATTTCTAGAGATCGGATAAGTGATACACAGTGGTTGACAAAGTCATTTCAATTGTTGGGCAAAGTCATTTTTAGTGGTCGGATAAGTGATTAACAGTGGTTGGCAAAGTCATTACAATTGTTGGTCAAAGTTATTTTTAGAGGTTGGATAAGTGATTAACAGTAGTTGGTAAAGTCATTACAATTGTTGGTCTAAGTTATTTTTAGAGGTTGGATAAGTGATTAACAGTAGTTGGTAAAGTCATTTCAATTGTTAGGCAAAGTCATTTCCAGAGATCGGATAAGTGATTAACAGTGGTTGGCAAAGTCATTACAATTGTTGGTCAAAGTTATTTTTAGAGGTTGGATAAGTGATTAACAGTAGTTGGTAAAGTCATTACAATTGTTGGTCTAAGTTATTTTTAGAGGTTGGATAAGTGATTAACAGTAGTTGGTAAAGTCATTTCAATTGTTAGGCAAAGTCATTTCCAGAGATCGGATAAGTGATTTACAGTGATTGGCAAAGTCATTACAATTGTTGGGCAAAGTAATTTCTAGAGATCGGATAAGTGATTCACAGTGGTTGGCAAAGTCATTACAATTGTTGGGCAAAGTTATTTTTAGAGGTCGGATAAGTGATTAACAGTGGTTGGCAAAGTCATTACAATTGTTGGTCAAACTCATTTTTAGAGGTCGGATAAGTGATTAACAGTGGTTGGCAAAGTCATTACAATTGTTGGTCAAAGTTATTTTTAGAGGTTGGATAAGTGATTAACAGTAGTTGGTAAAGTCATTACAATTGTTGGTCAAAGTTATTTTTAGAGGTCGGATAAGTGATTAACAGTGGTTGGCAAAGTCATTACAATTGTTGGGCAAAGTCATTTTAGAGGTCGGATAAGTGATTAACAGTGGTTGGCAAAGTCATTACAATTGTTGGTCTAAGTTATTTTTAGAGGTTGGATAAGTGATTAACAGTAGTTGGTAAAGTCATTTCAATTGTTAGGCAAAGTCATTTTTAGTGGTCGGATAAGTGATTAACAGTGGTTGGCAAAGTCATTACAATTGTTGGTCAAAGTTATTTTTAGAGGTTGGATAAGTGATTAACAGTAGTTGGTAAAGTCATTACAATTGTTGGTCTAAGTGATTTTTAGAGGTTGGATAAGTGATTAACAGTAGTTGGTAAAGTCATTTCAATTGTTAGGGCAAAGTCATTTCCAGAGATCGGATAAGTGATTTACAGTGATTGGCAAAGTCATTACAATTGTTGGGCAAAGTAATTTCTAGAGATCGGATAAGTGATTCACAGTGGTTGGCAAAGTCATTACAATTGTTGGGCAAAGTTATTTTTAGAGGTCGGATAAGTGATTAACAGTGATTGGCAAAGTCATTACAATTGTTGGGCAAAGTAATTTCTAGAGATCGGATAAGTGATTCACAGTGGTTGGCAAAGTCATTACAATTGTTGGGCAAAGTCATTTTTAGAGGGTCGGATAAGTGATTAACAGTGGTTGGCAAAGTCATTACAATTGTTGGTCAAAGTTATTTTTTAGAGGTCGGATAAGTGATTACAGTGTTGGCAAAGTCATTACAATTGTTGGGCAAAGTCATTTTTAGAGGTCGGATAAGTGATTAGCAGTGGTTGGCAAAGTCATTACAATTGTTGGGCAAAGTCATTTTTAGAGTTCGGATAAGTGATTAACAGTGGTTGGTAAAGTCATTACAATTGTTGGTCAAAGTTATTTTTAGAGGTCGGATAAGTGATTAACAGTGGTTGGCAAAGTCATTACAATTGTTGGGCAAAGTCATTTTTAGAGGTCGGATAAGTGATTAACAGTGGTTGGCAAAGTCATTACAATTGTTGGTCTAAGTTATTTTTAGAGGTTGGATAAGTGATTAACAGTAGTTGGTAAAGTCATTTCAATTGTTAGGCAAAGTCATTTCCAGAGATCGGATAAGTGATTTACAGTGATTGGCAAAGTCATTACAATTGTTGGGCAAAGTAATTTCTAGAGATCGGATAAGTGATTCACAGTGGTTGGCAAAGTCATTACAATTGTTGGGCAAAGTCATTTTTAGAGGTCGAATAAGTGAATTACAGTGGTTGGACAAAGTCATTTCAATTGTTGGGCAAAGTCATTTTTAGTGGTCGGATAAGTGATTAACAGTGGTTGGCAAAGTCATTACAATTGTTGGGCAACGTCATTTTTAGTGGTCGGATAAGTGATTAACTGTGGTTGGCAAAGTCATTTCAATTGTTGGTCAAAGTTATTTTTAGAGGTCGGATAAGTGATTAACAGTGGTTGGCAAAGTCATTACAATTGTTGGTCAAAGTTATTTTTAGAGGTCGGATAAGTGATTAACAGTGGTTGGCAAAGTCATTACAATTGTTGGGCAAAGTCATTTTTAGAGGTCGGATAAGTGATTAACAGTGGTTGGCAAAGTCATTACAATTGTTGGGCAAAGTCATTTTTAGAGTTCGGATAAGTGATTAACAGTGGTTGGTAAAGTCATTACAATTGTTGGGCAAAGTCATTTCTAGAGATCGGATAAGTGATTAACAGTGGTTGACAAAGTCATTACACTTGTTAGGCAAAGTGATTTTTAGAGGTCGGATAAGTGACTAACAGTGGTTGGCAAAGTCATTACAATTGTTGGGCAAAGTCATTTTTAGAGTTCGGATAAGTGATTAACAGTGATTGGCTAAGTCATTACACTTGTTAGGCAAAGTCATTTTTAGAGATCGGATAAGTGATTTACAGTGATTGGCAAAGTCATTACAATTGTTGGGCAAAGTAATTTCTAGAGATCGGATAAGTGATTCACAGTGGTTGGCAAAGTCATTACAATTGTTGGGCAAAGTCATTTTTAGAGGTCGGATAAGTGATTAACAGTGGTTGGCAAAGTCATTACAATTGTTGGTCAAAGTTATTTTAGAGGTCGGATAAGTGATTAACAGTGGTTGGCAAAGTCATTACAATTGTTGGGCAAAGTCATTTTTAGAGGTCGGATAAGTGATTAACAGTGGTTGGCAAAGTCATTACAATTGTTGGGCAAAGTCATTTTTAGAGTTCGGATAAGTGATTAACAGTGGTTGGTAAAGTCATTACAATTGTTGGGCAAAGTCATTTCTAGAGATCGGATAAGTGATTAACAGTGGTTGACAAAGTCATTACACTTGTTAGGCAAAGTGATTTTTAGAGGTCGGATAAGTGACTAACAGTGGTTGGCAAAGTCATTACAATTGTTGGGCAAAGTCATTTTTAGAGTTCGGATAAGTGATTAACAGTGATTGGCTAAGTCATTACACTTGTTAGGCAAAGTCATTTTTAGAGATCGGATAAGTGATTTACAGTGATTGGCAAAGTCATTACAATTGTTGGGCAAAGTAATTTCTAGAGATCGGATAAGTGATTCACAGTGGTTGGCAAAGTCATTACAATTGTTGGGCAAAGTCATTTTTAGAGGTCGAATAAGTGAATTACAGTGGTTGACAAAGTCATTTCAATTGTTGGGCAAAGTCATTTTTAGTGGTCGGATAAGTGATTAACAGTGGTTGGCAAAGTCATTACAATTGTTGGGCAACGTCATTTTTAGTGGCCGGATAAGTGATTAACTGTGGTTGGCAAAGTCATTTCAATTGTTGGTCAAAGTTATTTTAGAGGTCGGATAAGTGATTAACAGTGGTTGGCAAAGTCATTACAATTGTTGGTCAAAGTTATTTTTAGAGGTCGGATAAGTGATTAACAGTGGTTGGCAAAGTCATTACAATTGTTGGGCAAAGTCATTTTTAGAGGTCGGATAAGTGATTAACAGTGGTTGGCACAGTCATTACAATTGTTGGGCAAAGTCATTTTTAGAGTTCGGATAAGTGATTAACAGTGGTTGGTAAAGTCATTACAATTGTTGGGCAAAGTCATTTCTAGAGATCGGATAAGTGATTAACAGTGGTTGACAAAGTCATTACACTTGTTAGGCAAAGTGATTTTTAGAGGTCGGATAAGTGATTAACAGTGGTTGGCAAAGTCATTACAATTGTTGGGCAAAGTCATTTTTAGA
Organism: Brachionus asplanchnoidis; assembly: GCA_025491095.1. Lineage (NCBI taxonomy): Eukaryota > Metazoa > Rotifera > Eurotatoria > Ploima > Brachionidae > Brachionus > Brachionus asplanchnoidis. The sequence continues at coordinate 11,068 of JAILYF010000157.1, forward strand.
GTTCGGATAAGTGATTAACAGTGATTGGCTAAGTCATTACACTTGTTAGGCAAAGTCATTTTTAGAGGTCGGATAAGTGATTAACAGTGGTTGGCAAAGTCATTACAATTGTTGGTCAAAGTTATTTTTAGAGGTCGGATAAGTGATTAACAGTAGTTGGTAAAGTCATTACAATTGTTGGGCAAAGTCATTTTTAGAGGTTGGATAAGTGATTAACAGTGGTTGGCAAAGTCATTACAATTGTTGGTCAAAGTTATTTTTAGAGGTCGGATAAGTGATTAACAGTGGTTGGCAAAGTCATTACAATTGTTGGGCAAAGTCATTTTTAGAGGTCGGATAAGTGATTAACAGTGGTTGGTAAAGTCATTACAATTGTTGGGCAAAGTCATTTCTAGAGATCGGATAAGTGATACACAGTGGTTGACAAAGTAATTACACTTGTTAGGCAAAGTCATTAATAGAGGTCGGATAAGTGATTAACAGTGGTTGGCAAAGTCATTACAATTGTTGGGCAAAGTCATTTTTAGAGGTCGGATAAGTGATTAACAATGGTTGGCAAAGTCATTACAATTGTTGGGCAAAGTCATTTTTAGAGTTCGGATAAGTGATTAACAGTGGTTGGCTAAGTCATTACAATTGTTGGGCAAAGTCATTTTTAGAGGTCGGATAAGTGATTAACAGTGGTTGGCAAAGTCATTTCAATTGTTGGTCAAAGTTATTTTTAGAGGTTGGATAAGTGATTAACAGTAGTTGGTAGAGTCATTACAATTGTTGGTCAAAGTTATTTTTAGAGGTTGGATAAGTGATTAACAGTAGTTGGTAAAGTCATTACAATTGTTGGGCAAAGTCATTTTTAGAGTTCGGATAAGTGATTAACAGTGGTTGGCAAAGTCATTACAATTGTTGGTCAAAGTTATTTTTAGAGGTCGGATAAGTGATTAACAGTGGTTGGCAAAGTCATTACAATTGTTGGGCAAAGTCATTTTTAGAGGTCGGATAAGTGATTAACAGTGGTTGGCAAAGTCATTACAATTGTTGGTCTAAGTTTTTTTAGAGGTTGGATAAGTGATTAACAGTAGTTGGTAAAGTCATTACAATTGTTGGGCAAAGTCATTTTTAGAGTTCGGATAAGTGATTAACAGTGGTTGGCAAAGTCATTGTAATTGTTAGGCAAAGTCATTTCTAGAGATCGGATAAGTGATTAACAGTGATTGGCAAAGTCATTACAATTGTTGGGCAAAGGAATTTCTAGAGGTTGGATAAGTGATTAACAGTAGTTGGCAAAGTCATTACAATTGTTGGTCAAAGTTATTTTTAGAGGTCGGATAAGTGATTAACAGTGGTTGGCAAAGTCATTTCAATTGTTGGGCAAAGTCATTTTTAGAGGTCGAATAAGTGAATTACAGTGGTTGACAAAGTCATTTCAATTGTTGGGCAAAGTCATTTATAGAGATCGGATAAGTGATTAACAGTGGTTGGCAAAGTCATTACAATTGTTGGGCAAAGTCATTTTTGGAGTTCGGATAAGTGATTAACAGTGGTTGGCAAAGTCATTACAATTGTTGGGCAAAGTCATTTTTAGAGGTCGGATAAGTGATTAACAGTGGTTGGCAAAGTCATTTCAATTGTTAGTCAAAGTTATTTTTAGAGGTTGGATAAGTGATTAACAGTAGTTGGTAGAGTCATTACAATTGTTGGTCAAAGTTATTTTTAGAGGTTGGATAAGTGATTAACAGTAGTTGGTAAAGTCATTACAATTGTTGGGCAAAGTCATTTTTAGAGTTCGGATAAGTGATTAACAGTAGTTGGCAAAGTCATTACAATTGTTGGTCAAAGTTATTTTTAGAGGTCGGATAAGTGATTAACAGTGGTTGGCAAAGTCATTACAATTGTTGGGCAAAGTCATTTTTAGAGGTCGGATAAGTGATTAACAGTGGTTGGCAAAGTCATTACAATTGTTGGTCTAAGTTTTTTTTAGAGATCGGATAAGTGATTAACAGTGGTTGGCAAAGTCATTACAATTGTTGGGCAAAGTCATTTTTGGAGTTCGGATAAGTGATTAACAGTGGTTGGCAAAGTCATTGTAATTGTTAGGCAAAGTCATTTCTAGAGATCGGATAAGTGATTAACAGTGGTTGGCAAAGTCATTTCAATTGTTGGTCAAAGTTATTTTTAGAGGTTGGATAAGTGATTAACAGTAGTTGGTAGAGTCATTACAATTGTTGGTCAAAGTTATTTTTAGAGGTTGGATAAGTGATTAACAGTAGTTGGTAAAGTCATTACAATTGTTGGGCAAAGTCATTTTTAGAGTTCGGATAAGTGATTAACAGTGGTTGGCAAAGTCATTACAATTGTTGGTCAAAGTTATTTTTAGAGGTCGGATAAGTGATTAACAGTGGTTGGCAAAGTCATTACAATTGTTGGGCAAAGTCATTTTTAGAGGTCGGATAAGTGATTAACAGTGGTTGGCAAAGTCATTACAATTGTTGGTCTAAGTTTTTTTTAGAGGTTGGATAAGTGATTAACAGTAGTTGGTAAAGTCATTATAATTGTTGGGCAAAGTCATTTTTAGAGTTCGGATAAGTGATTAACAGTGGTTGGCAAAGTCATTGTAATTGTTAGGCAAAGTCATTTCTAGAGATCGGATAAGTGATTAACAGTGATTGGCAAAGTCATTACAATTGTTGGGCAAAGGAATTTCTAGAGGTTGGATAAGTGATTAACAGTAGTTGGCAAAGTCATTACAATTGTTGGTCAAAGTTATTTTTAGAGGTCGGATAAGTGATTAACAGTGGTTGGCAAAGTCATTACAATTGTTGGGCAAAGTCATTTTTAGAGGTCGAATAAGTGAATTACAGTGGTTGACAAAGTCATTTCAATTGTTGGGCAAAGTCATTTATAGAGATCGGATAAGTGATTAACAGTGGTTGGCAAAGTCATTACAATTGTTGGGCAAAGTCATTTTTGGAGTTCGGATAAGTGATTAACAGTGGTTGGCAAAGTCATTACAATTGTTGGGCAAAGTCATTTTTAGAGGTCGGATAAGTGATTAACAGTGGTTGGCAAAGTCATTACAATTGTTGGTCAAAGTCATTTTTAGAGGTCGGATAAGTGATTAACAGTGGTTGGCAAAGTCATTACAATTGTTGGTCAAAGTTATTTTTAGAGGTTGGATAAGTGATTAACAGTAGTTGGTAAAGTCATTACAATTGTTGGTCAAAGTTATTTTTAGAGGTCGGATAAGTGATTAACAGTGGTTGGCAAAGTCATTACAATTGTTGGGCAAAGTCATTTTTAGAGGTCGGATAAGTGATTAACAGTGGTTGGCAAAGTCATTACAATTGTTGGTCTAAGTTATTTTTAGAGGTTGGATAAGTGATTAACAGTAGTTGGTAAAGTCATTTCAATTGTTAGGCAAAGTCATTTCCAGAGATCGGATAAGTGATTTACAGTGATTGGCAAAGTCATTACAATTGTTGGGCAAAGTAATTTCTAGAGATCGGATAAGTGATTTACAGTGGTTGGCAAAGTCATTACAATTGTTGGGCATAGTTATATTTAGAGGTCGGATAAGTGATTAACAGTGGTTGGCAAAGTCATTACAATTGTTGGGCAAAGTCATTTTTAGAGGTCGAATAAGTGAATTACAGTGGTTGACAAAGTCATTTCAATTGTTGGGCAAAGTCATTTTTAGTGGTCGGATAAGTGATTAACAGTGGTTGGCAAAGTCATTACAATTGTTGGGCAACGTCATTTTTAGTGGTCGGATAAGTGATTAACTGTGGTTGGCAAAGTCATTTCAATTGTTGGTCAAAGTTATTTTTAGAGGTTGGATAAGTGATTAACAGTAGTTGGTAAAGTCATTACAATTGTTGGGCAAAGTCATTTTTAGAGGTCGGATAAGTGATTAACAGTGGTTGGCAAAGTCATTACAATTGTTGGTCAAAGTTATTTTTAGAGGTTGGATAAGTGATTAACAGTGGTTGGCAAAGTCATTACAATTGTTGGTCAAAGTTATTTTTAGAGGTCGGATAAGTGATTAACAGTGGTTGACAAAGTCATTACACTTGTTAGGCAAAGTCATTTTTAGAGGTCGGATAAGTGATTAACAGTGGTTGGCAAAGTCATTACAATTGTTGGGCAAAGTCATTTTTAGAGTTCGGATTAGTGATTAACAGTGGTTGGCAAAATCATTACAATTGTTGGTCAAAGTCATTCTTAGAGTTCGGATAAGTGATTAACTGTGGTTGGCAAAGTCATTTCAATTGTTGTGCAAAGTCATTTTTAGAGGTCGGATAAGTGCTTAACATTGGTTCGCAAAGTCATTACAATTGTTGGGCAAAGTCATTTTTAGAGTTCGGATTAGTGATTAACAGTGGTTGGCAAAGTCATTACAATTGTTGGGCAAAGTCATTTTTAGAGGTCGGATAAGTGATTAACAGTGGTTGGCAAAGTCATTACAATTGTTGGGCAAGGTCATTTTTAGAGGTCGGATAAGTGATTAACAGTGGTTGGCAAAGTCATTTCAATTGTTGGTCAAAGTTATTTTTAGAGGTTGGATAAGTGATTAACAGTAGTTGGTAAAGTCATTACAATTGTTGGGCAAAGTCATTTTTAGAGGTTGGATAAGTGATTAACAGTGGTTGGCAAAGTCATTACAATTGTTGGTCAAAGTTATTTTTAGAGGTCGGATAAGTGATTAACAGTGGTTGGCAAAGTCATTACAATTGTTGGTCAAAGTTATTTTAGAGGTCGGATAAGTGATTAACAGTGGTTGGCAAAGTCATTACAATTGTTGGTCAAAGTTATTTTTAGAGGTTGGATAAGTGATTAACAGTGGTTGGCGAAGTCATTACAATTGTTGGGCAAAGTCATTTTTAGAGGTTGGATAAGTGATTAACAGTGGTTGGCAAAGTCATTACAATTGTTGGTCAAAGTTATTTTTAGAGGTCGGATAAGTGATTAACAGTGGTTGGCAAGTCATTACAATTGTTGGTCAAAGTTATTTTAGAGGTCGGATAAGTGATTAACAGTGGTTGGCAAAGTCATTACAATTGTTGGTCAAAGTCATTTCTATAGATCGGATAAGTGATTAACAGTGGTTGACAAAGTCATTACACTTGTTAGGCAAAGTCATTTTTAGAGGTCGGATAAGTGATTAACAGTGGTTGGCAAAGTCATTTCAATTGTTGGTCAAAGTTATTTTTAGAGGTTGGATAAGTGATTAACAGTAGTTGGTAAAGTCATTACAATTGTTGGGCAAAGTCATTTTTAGAGGTCGGATAAGTGATTAACAGTGGTTGGCAAAGTCATTACAATTGTTGGTCAAAGTTATTTTTAGAGGTTGGATAAGTGATTAACAGTACTTGGTAAAGTCATTACAATTGTTGGGCAAAGTCATTTCTATTGATCGGATAAGTGATTAACAGTGGTTGACAAAGTCATTACACTTGCTAGGCAAAGTCATTTTTAGAGGTCGGATAAGTGATTAACAGTGGTTGGCAAAGTCATTACAATTGTTGGGCAAAGTCATTTTAGAGTTCGGATTAGTGATTAACAGTGGTTGGCAAAATCATTACAATTGTTGGTCAAAGTCATTCTTAGAGTTCGGATAAGTGATTAACTGTGGTTGGCAAAGTCATTTCAATTGTTGTGCAAAGTCATTTTTAGAGGTCGGATAAGTGCTTAACATTGGTTCGCAAAGTCATTACAATTGTTGGGCAAAGTCATTTTTAGAGTTCGGATTAGTGATTAACAGTGGTTGGCAAAGTCATTACAATTGTTGGGCAAAGTCATTTTTAGAGGTCGGATAAGTGATTAACAGTGGTTGGCAAAGTCATTACAATTGTTGGGCAAGGTCATTTTTAGAGGTCGGATAAGTGATTAACAGTGGTTGGCAAAGTCATTTCAATTGTTGGTCAAAGTTATTTTTAGAGGTTGGATAAATGATTAACAGCAGTTGGTAAAGTCATTACAATTGTTGGGCAAAGTCATTTTTAGAGGTTGGATAAGTGATTAACAGTGGTTGGCAAAGTCATTACAATTGTTGGTCAAAGTTATTTTTAGAGGTCGGATAAGTGATTAACAGTGGTTGGCAAAGTCATTACAATTGTTGGTCAAAGTTATTTTTAGAGGTCGGATAAGTGATTAACAGTGGTTGGCAAAGTCATTACAATTGTTGGTCAAAGTTATTTTTAGAGGTCGGATAAGTGATTAACAGTGGTTGGCAAAGTCATTACAATTGTTGGTCAAAGTTATTTTTAGAGGTTGGATAAGTGATTAACAGTAGTTGGTAAAGTCATTACAATTGTTGGGCAAAGTCATTTCTAGAGATCGGATAAGTGATTAACAGTGGTTGACAAAGTCATTACACTTGTTAGGCAAAGTCATTTTTAGAGGTCGGATAAGTGATTAACATTGGTTGGCAAAGTCATTACAATTGTTGGGCAAAGTCATTTTTAGAGGTCGGATAAGTGATTAACAGTGGTTGGCAAAGTCATTACAATTGTTAGGCAAAGTCATTTTTAGAGGTCGGATAAGTGATTAACAGTGGTTGGCAAAGTCATTACAATTGTTGGGCAAAGTCATTTTTAGAGTTCGGATTAGTGATTAACAGTGGTTGGCAAAATCATTACAATTGTTGGTCAAAGTCATTCTTAGAGTTCGGATAAGTGATTAACTGTGGTTGGCAAAGTCATTTCAATTGTTGTGCAAAGTCATTTTTAGAGGTCGGATAAGTGCTTAACATTGGTTCGCAAAGTCATTACAATTGTTGGGCAAAGTCATTTTTAGAGGTCGGATAAGTGATTAACAGTGGTTGGCAAAGTCATTACAATTGTTGGGCAAAGTCATTTTTAGAGTTCGGATTAGTGATTAACAGTGGTTGGCAAAGTCATTTCAATTGTTGTGCAAAGTCATTTATAGAGGTCGGATAAGTGCTTAACATTGGTTCGCAAAGTCATTACAATTGTTGGTCAAAGTCATTTTTAGAGGTCGGATTAGTGATTAACAGTGGTTGGCAAAGTCATTACAATTGTTGGGCAAAGTCATTTCTATAGATCGGATAAGTGATTAACAGTGGTTGACAAAGTCATTACACTTGTTAGGCAAAGTCATTTTTAGAGGTCGGATAAGTGATTAACAGTGGTTGGCAAAGTCATTACAATTGTTGGGCAAAGTCATTTTTAGAGTTCGGATTTGTGATTAACAGTGGTTGGCAAAATCATTACAATTGTTGTTCAAAGTCATTCTTAGAGTTCGGATAAGTGATTAACTGTGGTTGGCAAAGTCATTTCAATTGTTGTGCAAAGTCATTTTTAGAGGTCGGATAAGTGCTTAACATTGGTTCGCAAAGTCATTACAATTGTTGGGCAAAGTCATTTTTAGAGGTCGGATAAGTGATTAACAGTGGTTGGCAAAGTCATTACAATTGTTTGGCAAAGTCATTTTTAGAGTTCGGATTAGTGATTAACAGTGGTTGACAAAGTCATTACACTTGTTAGGCAAAGTCATTTTTAGAGGTCGGATAAGTGATTAACAGTGGTTGGCAAAGTCATTTCAATTGTTGGTCAAAGTTATTTTTAGAGGTTGGATAAGTGATTAACAGTAGTTGGTAAAGTCATTACAATTGTTGGGCAAAGTCATTTTTAGAGGTCGGATAAGTGATTAACAGTGGTTGGCAAAGTCATTACAATTGTTGGGCAAGGTCATTTTAGAGGTCGGATAAGTGATTAACAGTGGTTGGCAAAGTCATTTCAATTGTTGTGCAAAGTAATTTTTAGATGTCGGATAAGTGATTAACAGTGGTTGGCAAAGTCATTACAATCGTTGGGCAAAGTCATTTTTAGAGTTCGGATAAGTGATTAACAGTGGTTGGCAAAGTCATTACAATTGTTTGGCAAAGTCATTTTTAAGATGTCGGATAAGTGATTAAAAGTGGTTGGCAAAGTCATTACAATTTTTGGGCAAAGTCATTTTTAGAGGTCGGATAAGTGATTAAAAGTGGTTGGCAAAGTCATTTCAATTGTTGTGCAAAGTCATTTATAGAGGTCGGATAAGTGCTTAACATTGGTTCGCAAAGTCATTACAATTGTTGGTCAAAGTCATTTTTAGAGGTCGGATAAGTGATTAACAGTGGTTGGCAAAGTCATTACAATTGTTGGGCAAAGTCATTTTTAGAGGTCGGATGAGTGATTAACAGTGGTTGGCAAAGTCATTACAATTGTTGGGCAAAGTCATTTCTATAGATCGGATAAGTGATTAACAGTGGTTGACAAAGTCATTACACTTGTTAGGCAAAGTCATTTTTAGAGGTCGGATAAGTGATTAACAGTGGTTGGCAAAGTCATTACAATTGTTGGGCAAAGTCATTTTTAGAGTTCGGATTAGTGATTAACAGTGGTTGGCAAAATCATTACAATTGTTGGTCAAAGTCATTCTTAGAGTTCGGATAAGTGATTAACTGTGGTTGGCAAAGTCATTTCAATTGTTGTGCAAAGTCATTTTTAGAGGTCGGATAAGTGCTTAACATTGGTTCGCAAAGTCATTACAATTGTTGGGCAAAGTCATTTTTAGAGGTCGGATAAGTGATTAACAGTGGTTGGCAAAGTCATTACAATTGTTGGGCAAAGTCATTTTTAGAGTTCGGATTAGTGATTAACAGTGGTTGGCAAAGTCATTTCAATTGTTGTGCAAAGTCATTTATAGAGGTCGGATAAGTGCTTAACATTGGTTCGCAAAGTCATTACAATTGTTGGTCAAAGTCATTTTAGAGGTCGGATAAGTGATTAACAGTGGTTGGCAAAGTCATTACAATTGTTGGGCAAAGTCATTTCTATAGATCGGATAAGTGATTAACAGTGGTTGGCAAAGTCATTACAATTGGTGGGCAAAGTCATTTTTAGAGTTCGGATTAGTGATTAACAGTGGTTGGCAAAATCATTACAATTGTTGGTCAAAGTCATTCTTAGAGTTCGGATAAGTGATTAACTGTGGTTGGCAAAGTCATTTCAATTGTTGTGCAAAGTCATTTTTAGAGGTCGGATAAGTGCTTAACATTGGTTCGCAAAGTCATTACAATTGTTGGGCAAAGTCATTTTTAGAGTTCGGATTAGTGATTAACAGTGGTTGGCAAAGTCATTACAATTGTTGGGCAAAGTCATTTTTAGAGGTCGGATAAGTGATTAACAGTGGTTGGCAAAGTCATTACAATTGTTGGGCAAGGTCATTTTTAGAGGTCGGATAAGTGATTAACAGTGGTTGGCAAAGTCATTTCAATTGTTGGTCAAAGTTATTTTTAGAGGTTGGATAAGTGATTAACAGCAGTTGGTAAAGTCATTACAATTGTTGGGCAAAGTCATTTTTAGAGGTTGGATAAGTGATTAACAGTGGTTGGCAAAGTCATTACAATTGTTGGTCAAAGTTATTTTTAGAGGTCGGATAAGTGATTAACAGTGGTTGGCAAAGTCATTACAATTGTTGGTCAAAGTTATTTTTAGAGGTCGGATAAGTGATTAACAGTGGTTGGCAAAGTCATTACAATTGTTGGTCAAAGTTATTTTTAGAGGTTGGATAAGTGATTAACAGTAGTTGGTAAAGTCATTACAATTGTTGGGCAAAGTCATTTTTAGAGGTTGGATAAGTGATTAACAGTGGTTGGCAAAGTCATTACAATTGTTGGTCAAAGTTATTTTTAGAGGTCGGATAAGTGATTAACAGTGGTTGGCAAAGTCATTACAATTGTTGGTCAAAGTTATTTTTAGAGGTCGGATAAGTGATTAACAGTGGTTGGCAAAGTCATTACAATTGTTGGTCAAAGTTATTTTTAGAGGTTGGATAGGTGATTAACAGTAGTTGGTAAAGTCATTACAATTGTTGGGCAAAGTCATTTCTAGAGATCGGATAAGTGATTAACAGTGGTTGACAAAGTCATTACACTTGTTAGGCAAAGTCATTTTAGAGGTCGGATAAGTGATTAACAGTGGTTGGCAAAGTCATTACAATTGTTGGGCAAAGTCATTTTTAGAGGTCGGATAAGTGATTAACAGTGGTTGGCAAAGTCATTACAATTGTTAGGCAAAGTCATTTTTAGAGGTCGGATAAGTGATTAACAGTGGTTGGCAAAGTCATTACAATTGTTGGGCAAAGTCATTTTTAGAGTTCGGATTAGTGATTAACAGTGGTTGGCAAAATCATTACAATTGTTGGGCAAAGTCATTTTTAGAGGTTGGATAAGTGATTAACAGTGGTTGGCAAAGTCATTACAATTGTTGGTCAAAGTTATTTTTAGAGGTCGGATAAGTGATTAACAGTGGTTGGCAAATTCATTACAATTGTTGGTCAAAGTTATTTTTCGAGGTCGGATAAGTGATTAACAGTGGTTGGCAAAGTCATTACAATTGTTGGTCAAAGTTATTTTTAGAGGTTGGATAAGTGATTAACAGTAGTTGGTAAAGTCATTACAATTGTTGGGCAAAGTCATTTCTAGAGATCGGATAAGTGATTAACAGTGGTTGACAAAGTCATTACACTTGTTAGGCAAAGTCATTCTTAGAGTTCGGATAAGTGATTAACTGTGGTTGGCAAAGTCATTTCAATTGTTGTGCAAAGTCATTTTTAGAGGTCGGATAAGTGCTTAACATTGGTTCGCAAAGTCATTACAATTGTTGGGCAAAGTCATTTTTAGAGGTCGGATAAGTGATTAACAGTGGTTGGCAAAGTCATTACAATTGTTGGGCAAAGTCATTTTTAGAGTTCGGATTAGTGATTAACAGTGGTTGGCAAAGTCATTTCAATTGTTGTGCAAAGTCATTTATAGAGGTCGGATAAGTGCTTAACATTGGTTCGCAAAGTCATTACAATTGTTGGTCAAAGTCATTTTTAGAGGTCGGATTAGTGATTAACAGTGGTTGGCAAAGTCATTACAATTGTTGGGCAAAGTCATTTCTATAGATCGGATAAGTGATTAACAGTGGTTGACAAAGTCATTACACTTGTTAGGCAAAGTCATTTTAGAGGTCGGATAAGTGATTAACAGTGGTTGGCAAAGTCATTTCAATTGTTGTGCAAAGTCATTTATAGAGGTCGGATAAGTGCTTAACATTGGTTCGCAAAGTCATTACAATTGTTGGTCAAAGTCATTTTTAGAGGTCGGATAAGTGATTAACAGTGGTTGGCAAAGTCATTACAATTGTTGTGCAAAGTCATTTTTAGAGGTCGGATAAGTGCTTAACATTGGTTCGCAAAGTCATTACAATTGTTGGGCAAAGTCATTTTTAGAGGTCGGATAAGTGATTAACAGTGGTTGGCAAAGTCATTACAATTGTTTGGCAAAGTCATTTTTAGAGTTCGGATTAGTGATTAACAGTGGTTGGCAAAGTCATTTCAATTGTTGTGCAAAGTCATTTATAGAGGTCGGATAAGTGCTTAACATTGGTTCGCAAAGTCATTACAATTGTTGGTCAAAGTCATTTTTAGAGGTCGGATAAGTGATTAACAGTGGTTGGCAAAGTCATTACAATTGTTGGGCAAAGTCATTTTTAGAGGTCGGATAAGTGATTAACAGTGGTTGGCAAAGTCATTACAATTGTTGGGCAAGGTCATTTTTAGAGGTCGGATAAGTGATTAACAGTGGTTGGCAAAGTCATTTCAATTGTTGTGCAAAGTAATTTTTAGATGTCGGATAAGTGATTAACAGTGGTTGGCAAAGTCATTACAATCGTTGGGCAAAGTCATTTTTAGAGTTCGGATAAGTGATTAACAGTGGTTGGCAAAGTCATTACAATTGTTTGGCAAAGTCATTTTTAAGATGTCGGATAAGTGATTAAAAGTGGTTGGCAAAGTCATTACAATTTTTGGGCAAAGTCATTTTTAGAGGTCGGATAAGTGATTAAAAGTGGTTGGCAAAGTCATTTCAATTGTTGTGCAAAGTCATTTATAGAGGTCGGATAAGTGCTTAACATTGGTTCGCAAAGTCATTACAATTGTTGGTCAAAGTCATTTTTAGAGGTCGGATAAGTGATTAACAGTGGTTGGCAAAGTCATTACAATTGTTGGGCAAAGTCATTTTTAGAGGTCGGATAAGTGATTAACAGTGGTTGGCAAAGTCATTACAATTGTTGGGCAAAGTCATTTCTATAGATCGGATAAGTGATTAACAGTGGTTGACAAAGTCATTACACTTGTTAGGCAAAGTCATTTTTAGAGGTCGGATAAGTGATTAACAGTGGTTGGCAAAGTCATTTCAATTGTTGTGCAAAGTCATTTATAGAGTTCGGATAAGTGATTAACTGTGGTTGGCAAAGTCATTTCAATTGTTGTGCAAAGTCATTTTTAGAGGTCGGATAAGTGCTTAACATTGGTTCGCAAAGTCATTACAATTGTTGGGCAAAGTCATTTTTAGAGGTCGGATAAGTGATTAACAGTGGTTGGCAAAGTCATTACAATTGTTGGGCAAAGTCATTTTTAGAGTTCGGATTAGTGATTAACAGTGGTTGGCAAAGTCATTTCAATTGTTGTGCAAAGTCATTTATAGAGGTCGGATAAGTGCTTAACATTGGTTCGCAAAGTCATTACAATTGTTGGTCAAAGTCATTTTTAGAGGTCGGATAAGTGATTAACAGTAGTTGGTAAAGTCATTACAATTGTTGGGCAAAGTCATTTTTAGAGGTCGGATAAGTGATTAACAGTGGTTGGCAAAGTCATTACAATTGTTGGGCAAGGTCATTTTTAGAGGTCGGATAAGTGATTAACAGTGGTTGGCAAAGTCATTTCAATTGTTGTGCAAAGTAATTTTTAGATGTCGGATAAGTGATTAACAGTGGTTGGCAAAGTCATTACAATCGTTGGGCAAAGTCATTTTTAGAGTTCGGATAAGTGATTAACAGTGGTTGGCAAAGTCATTACAATTGTTTGGCAAAGTCATTTTTAAGATGTCGGATAAGTGATTAAAAGTGGTTGGCAAAGTCATTACAATTTTTGGGCAAAGTCATTTTTAGAGGTCGGATAGGTGATTAACAGTGCTTGGCAAAGTCATTTCAATTGTTGGGCAAAGTCATTTGTAGAGGTCGGATAAGTGCTTAACATTGGTTCGCAAAGTCATTACAATTGTTGGGCAAAGTCATTTTTAGAGTTCGGATAAGTGATTAACAGTGGTTGGCAAAGTCATTACAATTGTTTGGCAAAGTCATTTTTAAGATGTCGGATAAGTGATTAAAAGTGGTTGGCAAAGTCATTACAATTTTTGGGCAAAGTCATTTTTAGAGGTCGGATAAGTGATTAAAAGTGGTTGGCAAAGTCATTACAATTGTTGGGCAAAGTCATTTTTAGAGGTCGGATAATTGATTAACAGTGGTTGGCAAAGTCATTTCAATTGTTGTGCAAAGTCATTTATAGAGGTCGGATAAGTGCTTAACATTGGTTCGCAAAGTCATTACAATTGTTGGTCAAAGTCATTTTTAGAGGTCGGATAAGTGATTAACAGTGGTTGGCAAAGTCATTACAATTGTTGGGCAAAGTCATTTTTAGAGGTCGGATAAGTGATTAACAGTGGTTGGCAAAGTCATTACAATTGTTGGGCAAGGTCATTTTTAGAGGTCGGATAAGTGATTAACAGTGGTTGGCAAAGTCATTACAATTGTTGGGCAAAGTCATTTTTAGAGGTCGGATAAGTGATTAACAGTGGTTGGCAAAGTCATTACAATTGTTGGGCAAGGTCATTTTTAGAGGTCGGATAAGTGATTAACAGTGGTTGGCAAAGTCATTTCAATTGTTGTGCAAAGTAATTTTTAGATGTCGGATAAGTGATTAACAGTGGTTGGCAAAGTCATTACAATCGTTGGGCAAAGTCATTTTTAGAGTTCGGATAAGTGATTAACAGTGGTTGGCAAAGTCATTACAATTGTTTGGCAAAGTCATTTTTAAGATGTCGGATAAGTGATTAAAAGTGGTTGGCAAAGTCATTACAATTTTTGGGCAAAGTCATTTTTAGAGGTCGGACAAGTGATTAACAGTGCTTGGCAAAGTCATTTCAATTGTTGGGCAAAGTCATTTGTAGAGGTCGGATAAGTGCTTAACATTGGTTCGCAAAGTCATTACAATTGTTGGGCAAAGTCATTTTTAGAGTTCGGATAAGTGATTAACAGTGGTTGGCAAAGTCATTACAATTGTTTGGCAAAGTCATTTTTAAGATGTCGGATAAGTGATTAAAAGTGGTTGGCAAAGTCATTACAATTTTTGGGCAAAGTCATTTTTAGAGGTCGGATAAGTGCTTAACATTGGTTCGCAAAGTCATTACAATTGTTGGTCAAAGTCATTTTTAGAGGTCGGATAAGTGATTAACAGTGGTTGGCAAAGTCATTACAATTGTTGGGCAAAGTCATTTTTAGAGGTCGGATAAGTGATTAACAGTGGTTGGCAAAGTCATTACAATTGTTGGGCAAGGTCATTTTTAGAGGTCGGATAAGTGATTAACAGTGGTTGGCAAAGTCATTTCAATTGTTGTGCAAAGTAATTTTTAGATGTCGGATAAGTGATTAACAGTGGTTGGCAAAGTCATTACAATCGTTGGGCAAAGTCATTTTTAGAGTTCGGATAAGTGATTAACAGTGGTTGGCAAAGTCATTACAATTGTTTGGCAAAGTCATTTTTAAGATGTCGGATAAGTGATTAAAAGTGGTTGGCAAAGTCATTACAATTTTTGGGCAAAGTCATTTTTAGAGGTCGGATAAGTGATTAAAAGTGGTTGGCAAAGTCATTACAATTGTTGGTCAAAGTCATTTTTAGAGGTCGGATAAGTGATTAACAGTGGTTGGCAAAGTCATTACAATTGTTGGGCAAGGTCTTTTTTAGAGGTCGGATAAGTGATTAACAGTGGTTGGCAAAGTCATTTCAATTGTTGTGCAAAGTAATTTTTAGATGTCGGATAAGTGATTAACAGTGGTTGGCAAAGTCATTACAATTGTTGGTCAAAGTCATTTTTAGAGGTCGGATAAGTGATTAACAGTGGTTGGCAAAGTCATTACAATCGTTGGGCAAAGTCATTTTTAGAGTTCGGATAAGTGATTAACAGTGGTTGGCAAAGTCATTACAATTGTTTGGCAAAGTCATTTTTAAGATGTCGGATAAGTGATTAAAAGTGGTTGGCAAAGTCATTACAATTTTTGGGCAAAGTCATTTTAGAGGTCGGATAAGTGATTAACAGTGCTTGGCAAAGTCATTTCAATTGTTGGGCAAAGTCATTTCTAGAGATCGGATAAGTGATTAACAGTGGTTGGCAAAGTCATTACAATTGTTGGGAAAAGTCATTTTTAGAGGTCGGATAGGTGATTAACAGTGGTTGGCAAAGTCGTTACAATTGTTGGGCAAAGTCATTTTAGAGGTCGGATAAGTGATTAACAGTGGTTGGCAAAGTCATTTCAATTGTTGGGCAAAGTAATTTTTAGAGGTCGGATAAGTACCTAAAAGTGGTTGGCAAAGTCATTACAATTGTTGCTCAAAGTTATTTTTAGAGTTCGGATAAGTGATTAACAGTGGTTGGCAAAGTCATTACAATTGTTTGGCAAAGTCATTTTTAAGATGTCGGATAAGTGATTAAAAGTGGTTGGCAAAGTCATTACAATTTTTGGGCAAAGTCATTTTTAGAGGTCGGATAAGTGATTAAAAGTGGTTGGCAAAGTCATTACAATTGTTGGGCAAAGTCATTTTTAGAGGTCGGATAAGTGATTAACAGTGCTTGGCAAAGTCATTTCAATTGTTGGGCAAAGTCATTTCTAGAGATCGGATAAGTGATTAACAGTGGTTGGCAAAGTCATTACAATTGTTGGAAAAAGTCATTTTTAGAGGTCGGATAGGTGATTAACAGTGGTTGGCAAAGTCGTTACAATTGTTGGGCAAAGTCATTTTTAGAGGTCGGATAAGTGATTAACAGTGGTTGGCAAAGTCATTTCAATTGTTGGGCAAAGTAATTTTTAGAGGTCGGATAAGTACCTAAAAGTGGTTGGCAAAGTCATTACAATTGTTGCTCAAAGTTATTTTTAGAGGTCGAATAAGTGATTAACAGTGGCTGGCAAAGTCATTACAATTGTGGGGCAAAGTCATTTTTAGAGGTCGGATTAGTGAATTACAGTGGTCGGCAAAGTCATTACAATTGTTGGTCAAAGTTATTTTTAGAGGTCGGATAAGTGATTAACAGTGGTTGGCAAAGTCATTACAATTGTTGGTCAAATTTTTTTTTAGAGGTCGGATAAGTGATTAACAGTGGTTGGCAAAGTCACTACAATTGCTTGGCAAAGTCATTTTTAGAGGTCGGATTAGTGAATTACAGTGGTTGGCAAAGTCATTACAATTGTTGGACAAAGTCATTTTTAGAGGTCGGATAAGTGATTAAAAGTGGTTGGCAAAGTCATTACAATTGTTGGTCAAAGTCATTTTTAGAGGTCGGATAAGTGATTAACAGTGGTTGGCAAAGTCATTACAATCGTTGGGCAAAGTCATTTTAGAGGTCGGATAAGTGATTAACAGTGGTTGGCAAAGTCATTACAATCGTTGGGCAAAGTCATTTTTAGAGTTCGGATAAGTGATTAACAGTGGTTGGCAAAGTCATTACAATTGTTTGGCAAAGTCATTTTTAAGATGTCGGATAAGTGATTAAAAGTGGTTGGCAAAGTCATTACAATTTTTGGGCAAAGTCATTTTAGAGGTCGGATAAGTGATTAACAGTGGTTGGCAAAGTCATTACAATTGTTGGGCAAAGTCATTTTTAGAGGTCGGATAAGTGATTAATAGTGGCTGGCAAAGTCATTACAATTGTTGGGCAAAGTCATTTTTAGAGGTCGGATAAGTACCTAATAGTGGTTGGCAAAGTCATTTCAATTGTTGTGCAAATTCATTTTTAGAGGTCGGATAAGTGATTAACAGTGGTTGGCAAAGTCATTTCAAATGTTGGGCAAAGTAATTTTTAGAGGTCGGATAAGTACCTAAAAGTGGTTGGCAAAGTCATTACAATTGTTGCTCAAAGTTATTTTTAGAGTTCGGATAAGTGATTAACAGTGGTTGGCAAAGTCATTACAATTGTTTGGCAAAGTCATTTTTAAGATGTCGGATAAGTGATTAAAAGTGGTTGGCAAAGTCATTACAATTTTTGGGCAAAGTCATTTTAGAGGTCGGATAAGTGATTAAAAGTGGTTGGCAAAGTCATTACAATTGTTGGGCAAAGTCATTTCTAGAGATCGGATAAGTGATTAACAGTGGTTGGCAAAGTCATTACAATTGTTGGAAAAAGTCATTTTTAGAGGTCGGATAGGTGATTAACAGTGGTTGGCAAAGTCGTTACAATTGTTGGGCAAAGTCATTTTTAGAGGTCGGATAAGTGATTAACAGTGGTTGGCAAAGTCATTTCAATTGTTGGGCAAAGTAATTTTTAGAGGTCGGATAAGTACCTAAAAGTGGTTGGCAAAGTCATTACAATTGTTGCTCAAAGTTATTTTTAGAGGTCGAATAAGTGATTAACAGTGGCTGGCAAAGTCATTACAATTGTGGGGCAAAGTCATTTTTAGAGGTCGGATTAGTGAATTACAGTGGTCGGCAAAGTCATTACAATTGTTGGTCAAAGTTATTTTTAGAGGTCGGATAAGTGATTAACAGTGGTTGGCAAAGTCATTACAATTGTTGGTCAAATTTTTTTTTAGAGGTCGGATAAGTGATTAACAGTGGTTGGCAAAGTCACTACAATTGCTTGGCAAAGTCATTTTTAGAGGTCGGATTAGTGAATTACAGTGGTTGGCAAAGTCATTACAATTGTTGGACAAAGTCATTTCTAGAGATCGGATAAGTGATTAACAGTGGTTGACAAAGTCATTTCAATTGTTGTGCAAAGACATTTTTAGAGGTCGGATAAGTGCTTAACAGTGATTAGCAAAGTCATTACAATTGTTGGGCAAAGTCATTTTTAGAGGTCGGATAATTGATTAACAGTGGTTGGCAAAGTCATTACAATTGTTGGGCAAAGTCATTTTTAGAGTTCGGATAAGTACCTAACAGTGGTTGGCAAAGTCATTACAATTGTTGGGCAAAGTCATTTTTAGAGTTCGGATAAGTGATTAACAGTGGTTGGCAAAGTCATTTCAATTGTTGGGCAAAGTAATTTTTAGAGGTCGGATAAGTACCTAAAAGTGGTTGGCAAAGTCATTACAATTGTTGCTCAAAGTTATTTTTAGAGGTCGAATAAGTGATTAACAGTGGCTGGCAAAGTCATTACAATTGTGGGGCAAAGTCATTTTTAGAGGTCGGATTAGTGAATTACAGTGGTCGGCAAAGTCATTACAATTGTTGGTCAAAGTTATTTTAGAGGTCGGATAAGTGATTAACAGTGGTTGGCAAAGTCATTACAATTGTTGGTCAAATTTTTTTTTAGAGGTCGGATAAGTGATTAACAGTGGTTGGCAAAGTCACTACAATTGCTTGGCAAAGTCATTTTTAGAGGTCGGATTAGTGAATTACAGTGGTTGGCAAAGTCATTACAATTGTTGGACAAAGTCATTTCTAGAGATCGGATAATTGATTAACAGTGGTTGGCAAAGTCATTACAATTGTTGGGCAAAGTCATTTTTAGAGTTCGGATAAGTACCTAACAGTGGTTGGCAAAGTCATTACAATTGTTGGGCAAAGTCATTTTTAGAGTTCGGATAAGTGATTAACAGTGGTTGGCAAAGTCATTACAATTGTCGGGCAAAGTCATTTTTAGAGTTCGGATAAGTGATTAACAGTGGTTGGCAAAGTCTTTGCAATTGTTGGATAAAGTCATTTTTAGAGTTGTGATTAGTGATTAACAGTGGTTGGCAAAATCATTACAATTGTTGGTCAAAGTCATTTTTAGAGTTCGGATAAGTGATTAACAGTGGTTGGCAAAGTCATTTCAATTGTTGTACAAAGTCATTTTTAGAGGTCGGATAAGTGCTTAACAGTGGTTGGCAGAGTCATTTCAATTGTTGTACAAAGTCATTTTTAGAGGTCGGAAAAGTGCTTAACAGTGGTTCGCAAAGTCATTTCAATTGTTGGGCAAAGTCATTTTTAGAGGTCAGATAATTGAATAACAGTGTTTGGCAAAGTCATTACAATTGTTGGGCAAAGTCATTTTTAGAGTTCGGATAAGTGATTAACAGTGGTTGGCAAAGTCATAATAATTGTTGGGCAAAGTCATTTTTAGAGTTCGGATAAGTGATTAACAGTGGTTGGCAAAGTCATTAAAATTGTTGGGCAAAGTCATTTTTAGAGGTCGGATAAGTGATAAACAGTGGTTGGCAAAGTCATTTCAATTGTTGGGCATAGTCATTTTTAGAGGTCGGATAAGTGATTAACAGTGGTTGGCAAAGTCATTACAATTGTTGGGCAAAGTCATTTTTAGAGGTCAGATAATTGAATAACAGTGTTTGGCAAAGTCATTACAATTGTTGGGCAGAGTCATTTTTAGAGTTCGGATAAGTGATTAACAGTGGTTGGCAAAATCATAACAATTGTTGGGCAAAGTCATTTTTAGAGGTCGGATAAGTGATTAACAGTGGTTGGCAAAGTCATTACAATTGTTGGGCAAAGTCATTTCTAGAGGTTGGATAAGTGATTAACAGTAGTTGGTAAAGTCATTACAATTGTTGGGCAAAGTCATTTCTAGAGAACGGATAAGTGATTAACAGTGGTTGACAAAGTCATTACACTTGTTAGGCAAAGTCATTTTTAGAGGTCGGATAAGTGATTAACAGTGGTTGGCAAAGTCATTACAATTGTTGGGCAAAGTCATTTTTAGAGGCCGGATATGTACCTAACAGTGGTTGGCAAAGTCATTACAATTGTTGGTCAAAGTTATTTTTAGAAGTCGGATAAGTGATTAACAGTGGTTGGCAAAGTCATTACAATTGTTGGGCAAAGTCATTTTTAGAGTTCTGCTAAGTGATTAACTGTGGTTGGCAAAGTCATTTCAATTGTTGTGCAAAGTCATTTTTAGAGGTCGGATAAGTGCTTAACATTGGTTCGCAAAGTCATTTCAATTGTAGGGCAAAGTCATTTCTAGAGATCGGATAAGTGATTAACAGTGGTTGGCAAAGTCATTACAATTGTTGGGCAAAGTCATTTTTAGAGTTCGGATAAGTGATTTACAGTGGTTGGCAAAGTCATTACAATTGTTTGGCAAAGTCATTTTTAGAGGTTGGATAAGTGATTAACAGTGGTCGGCAAAGTCATTACAATTGTTGTTCAAAGTCATTTTTAGAGGTCGGATAAGTGATTAACAGTGGTTGGCAAAGTCATTTCAATTGTTGGGCAAAGTCATTTTTAGAGGTCGGATAAGTGATTAACAGTGGTTGGCAAAGTCATTTCAATTGTTGTGCAAAGTCATTTATAGAGGTCGGAAAAGTGCTTAACATTGGTTCGCAAAGTCATTACAATTGTTGGGCAAAGTCATTTCTAGAGATCGGATAAGTGATTAACAGTGGTTGGCAAAGTCATTACAATTGTTGGGCAAAGTCATTTTTAGAGTTCGGATAAGTGATTAACAGTGGTTGGCAAAGTCATTACAATTGTTGGGCAAAGTCATTTTTAGAGGTTGGATAAGTGATTAACAGTGGTTGGCAAAGTCATTACAATTGTTGGTCAAAGTCATTTTTAGAGGTCGGATAAGTGATTAACAGTGGTTGGCAAAGTCATTACAATTGTTGGGCAAAGTCATTTTTAGAGTTCGGATAAGTGATTAACAGTGGTTGGCAAAGTCTTTACAATTGTTGGGTAAAGTCATTTTTAGAGTTGTGATTAGTGATTAACAGTGGTTGGCAAAGTCATTTCAATTGTTGTACAAAGTCATTTTTAGAGGTCGGATAAGTGCTTAACAGTGGTTGACAAAGTCATTTCAATTGTTGTGCAAAGTCATTTATAGAGGTCGGATAAGTGCTTAACAGTGGTTCGCAAAGTCATTTCAATTGTTGGGCAAAGTCATTTTTAGAGGTCAGATAATTGAATAACAGTGTTTGGCAAAGTCATTACAATTGTTGGGCAAAGTCATTTTTAGAGTTCGGATAAGTGATTAACAGTGGTTGGCAAAGTCATAATAATTGTTGGGCAAAGTCATTTTTAGAGTTCGGATAAGTGATTAACAGTGGTTGGCAAAGTCATTAAAATTGTTGGGCAAAGTCATTTTTAGAGGTCGGATTAGTGAATTACAGTGGTCGGCAAAGTCATTACAATTGTTGGTCAAAGTTATTTTTAGAGGTCGGATAAGTGATTAACAGTGGTTGGCAAAGTCATTACAATTGTTGGTCAAATTTTTTTTAGAGGTCGGATAAGTGATTAACAGTGGTTGGCAAAGTCACTACAATTGCTGGGCAAAGTCATTTTTAGAGGTCGGATTAGTGAATTACAGTGGTTGGCAAAGTCATTACAATTGTTGGACAAAGTCATTTCTAGAGATCGGATAAGTGATTAACAGTGGTTGACAAAGTCATTTCAATTGTTGTGCAAAGACATTTTTAGAGGTCGGATAAGTGCTTAACAGTGATTAGCAAAGTCATTACAATTGTTGGGCAAAGTCATTTTTAGAGGTCGGATAATTGATTAACAGTGGTTGGCAAAGTCATTTCAATTGTTGTGCAAAGTCATTTTTAGAGGTCGGATAAGTGCTTAACAGTTGTTGGCAAAGTCATTACAATTGTTGGGCAAATTCATTTTTAGAGGTCGTATAAGTGATTAACAGTGGTTGGTAAAGTCATTACAATTGTTGGGCAAAGTCATTTCTAGAGATCGGATAAGAGATTAACAGTGGTTGACAAAGTCATTACACTTGTTAGGCAAAGTCATTTTTAGAGGTCGGATAAGTGCTTAACAGTGGTTAGCAAAGTCATTACAATTGTTGGGCAAAGTCATTTTTAGAGGTCGGATAAGTGATTAACAGTGGTTGGTAAAGTCATTACAATTGTTGGGCAAAGTCATTTCTATAGATCGGATAAGTGATTAACAGTGGTTGGCAAATTCATTACAATTGTTGGGCAAAGTCATTTTTAGAGGTCGGATAAGTACCTAACAGTGGTTGGCAAAGTCAATACAATTGTTGGTCAAAGTTATTTTTAGAGGTCGGATAAGTGATTAACAGTGGTTGGCAAAGTCAATACAATTGTTGGGCAAAGTCATTTTTAGAGTTCGGATTAGTGATTAACAGTGGTTGGCAAAGTCATTACAATTGTTGGTCAAAGTTATTTTTAGAGGTCGGATAAGTGATTAACAGTAGTTGGTAAAGTCGTTACAATTGTTGGTCAAAGTTATTTTTAGAGGTCGGATAAGTGATTAACAGTGGTTGGTAAAGTCATTACAATTGTTGGGCAAAGTCATTTTTAGAGGTCGGATAAGTGATTAACAGTGGTTGGCGAAGTCATTCCAATTGTTGGTCAAAGTTATTTTTAGAAGGTTGGATAAGTGATTAACAGTAGTTGGTAAAGTCATTACAATTGTTGGGCAAAGTCATTTTTAGAGTTCTGCTAAGTGATTAACTGTGGTTGACAAAGTCATTACACTTGTTAGGCAAAGTCATTTTAAGAGGTCGGATAAGTGCTTAACATTGGTTCGCAAAGTCATTACAATTGTTGGGCAAAGTCATTTTTAGAGGTCGGATAAGTGATTAACAGTGGTTGGCAAAGTCATTACAATTGTTGGGCAAAGTCATTTTTAGAGTTCGGATTAGTGATTAACAGTGGTTTGCAAAGTCATTACAATTGTTGGGCAAAGTCATTTTTAGAGTTCTGCTAAGTGATTAACTGTGGTTGGCAAAGTCATTTCAATTGTTGTGCAAAGTCATTTTTAGAGGTCGGATAAGTGCTTAACATTGGTTCGCAAAGTCATTACAATTGTTGGGCAAAGTCATTTCTAGAGATCGGATAAGTGATTAACAGTGGTTGGCAAAGTCATTTCAATTGTTGTGCAAAGTCATTTTAGAGTTCGGATAAGTGATTAACATTGGTTCGCAAAGTCATTACAATTGTTGGGCAAAGTCATTTCTAGAGATCGGATAAGTGATTAACAGTGGTTGGCAAAGTCATTACAATTGTTGGGCAAAGTCATTTTTAGAGTTCGGATAAGTGATTAACAGTGGTTGGCAAAATCATAACAATTGTTGGGCAAAGTCATTTTTAGAGGTCGGATAAGTGAATAACAGTGGTTGGCAAAGTCATTACAATTGTTGGTCAAAGTCATTTTTAGAGGTCGGATAAGTGATTAACAGTCGTTGGCAAAGTCATTACAATTGTTGGTCAAAGTCATTTTTAGAGGTCGGATTAGTGATTAACAGTGGTTGGCAAAGTCATTACAATTGTTGGGCAAAGTCATTTTTAGAGTTCGGATAAGTGATTAACAGTGGTTGGCAAAGTCTTTACAATTGTTGGGTAAAGTCATTTTTAGAGTTGTGATTAGTGATTAACAGTGGTTGGCAAAGTCATTTCAATTGTTGTACAAAGTCATTTTTAGAGGTCGGATAAGTGCTTAACAGTGGTTGACAAAGTCATTTCAATTGTTGTGCAAAGTCATTTATAGAGGTCGGATAAGTGCTTAACAGTGGTTCGCAAAGTCATTTCAATTGTTGGGCAAAGTCATTTTTAGAGGTCAGATAATTGAATAACAGTTGTTGGTAAAGTCATTACAATTGTTGGGCAAAGTCATTTTTAGAGGTCGGATAAGTGATTAACAGTGGTTGGCAAAGTCATTACAATTGTTGGTCAAAGTCATTTTTAGAGGTTGGATAAGTGATTAACAGTGGTTGGCAAAGTCATTACAATTGTTGGTCAAAGTCATTTTTAGAGGTCGGATAAGTGATTAACAGTGGTTGGCAAAGTCATTACAATTGTTGGGCAAAGTCATTTTTAGAGTTCGGATAAGTGATTAACAGTGGTCGGCAAAGTCTTTACAATTGTTGGGTAAAGTCATTTTTAGAGTTGTGATTAGTGATTAACAGTGGTTGGCAAAGTCATTTCAATTGTTGTACAAAGTCATTTTTAGAGGTCGGATAAGTGCTTAACAGTGGTTGACAAAGTCATTTCAATTGTTGTGCAAAGTCATTTATAGAGGTCGGATAAGTGCTTAACAGTGGTTCGCAAAGTCATTTCAATTGTTGGGCAAAGTCATTTTTAGAGGTCAGATAATTGAATAACAGTAGTTGGTAAAGTCATTACAATTGTTGGGCAAAGTCATTTTTAGAGGTCGGATAAGTGATTAACAGTGGTTGGCAAAGTCATTACAATTGTTGGTCAAAGTCATTTTTAGAGGTTGGATAAGTGATTAACAGTGGTTGGCAAAGTCATTACAATTGTTGGTCAAAGTCATTTTTAGAGTTCGGATAAGTGATTAACAGTGGTTGGCAAAGTCTTTACAATTGTTGGGTAAAGTCATTTTAGAGTTGTGATTAGTGATTAACAGTGGTTGGCAAAGTCATTTCAATTGTTGTACAAAGTCATTTTTAGAGGTCGGATAAGTGCTTAACAGTGGTTGACAAAGTCATTTCAATTGTTGTGCAAAGTCATTTATAGAGGTCGGATAAGTGCTTAACAGTGGTTCGCAAAGTCATTTCAATTGTTGGGCAAAGTCATTTTTAGAGGTCAGATAATTGAATAACAGTGTTTGGCAAAGTCATTACAATTGTTGGGCAAAGTCATTTTTAGAGTTCGGATAAGTGATTAACAGTGGTTGGCAAAGTCATAATAATTGTTGGGCAAAGTCATTTTTAGAGTTCGGATAAGTGATTAACAGTGGTTGGCAAAGTCATTAAAATTGTTGGGCAAAGTCATTTTTAGAGGTCGGATTAGTGAATTACAGTGGTCGGCAAAGTCATTACAATTGTTGGTCAAAGTTATTTTTAGAGGTCGGATAAGTGATTAACAGTGGTTGGCAAAGTCATTACAATTGTTGGTCAAATTTTTTTTAGAGGTCGGATAAGTGATTAACAGTGGTTGGCAAAGTCACTACAATTGCTGGGCAAAGTCATTTTTAGAGGTCGGATTAGTGAATTACAGTGGTTGGCAAAGTCATTACAATTGTTGGACAAAGTCATTTCTAGAGATCGGATAAGTGATTAACAGTGGTTGACAAAGTCATTTCAATTGTTGTGCAAAGACATTTTTAGAGGTCGGATAAGTGCTTAACAGTGATTAGCAAAGTCATTACAATTGTTGGGCAAAGTCATTTTTAGAGGTCGGATAATTGATTAACAGTGGTTGGCAAAATCATAACAATTGTTGGGCAAAGTCATTTTTAGAGGTCGGATAATTGATTAACAGTAGTTGGCAAAGTCATTACAATTGTTGGTCAAAGTCATTTTTAGAGGTCGGATAAGTGATTAACAGTCGTTGGCAAAGTCATTACAATTGTTGGTCAAAGTCATTTTTAGAGGTTGGATAAGTGATTAACAGTGGTTGGCAAAGTCATTACAATTGTTGGGCAAAGTCATTTTTAGAGTTCGGATAAGTGATTAACAGTGGTTGGCAAAGTCTTTACAATTGTTGGGTAAAGTCATTTTTAGAGTTGTGATTAGTGATTAACAGTGGTTGGCAAAGTCATTTCAATTGTTGTACAAAGTCATTTTTAGAGGTCGGATAAGTGCTTAACAGTGGTTGACAAAGTCATTTCAATTGTTGTGCAAAGTCATTTATAGAGGTCGGATAAGTGCTTAACAGTGGTTCGCAAAGTCATTTCAATTGTTGGGCAAAGTCATTTTTAGAGGTCAGATAATTGAATAACAGTAGTTGGTAAAGTCATTACAATTGTTGAGCAAAGTCATTTATAGAGGTCGGATAAGTGCTTAACAGTGGTTGGCAAAGTCATTACAATTGTTGGTCAAAGTCATTTTTAGAGGTTGGATAAGTGATTAACAGTGGTTGGCAAAGTCATTACAATTGTTGGTCAAAGTCATTTTTAGAGGTCGGATAAGTGATTAACACTGGTTGGCAAGTCATTACAATTGTTGGGCAAAGTCATTTTTAGAGTTCGGATAAGTGATTAACAGTGGTTGGCAAAGTCTTTACAATTGTTGGGTAAAGTCATTTTTAGAGTTGTGATTAGTGATTAACAGTGGTTGGCAAAGTCATTTCAATTGTTGTACAAAGTCATTTTTAGAGGTCGGATAAGTGCTTAACAGTGGTTGACAAAGTCATTTCAATTGTTGTGCAAAGTCATTTATAGAGGTCGGATAAGTGCTTAACAGTGGTTCGCAAAGTCATTTCAATTGTTGGGCAAAGTCATTTTTAGAGGTCAGATAATTGAATAACAGTGTTTGGCAAAGTCATTACAATTGTTGGGCAAAGTCATTTTTAGAGTTCGGATAAGTGATTAACAGTGGTTGGCAAAGTCATAATAATTGTTGGGCAAAGTCATTTTTAGAGTTCGGATAAGTGATTAACAGTGGTTTGCAAAGTCATTAAAATTGTTGGGCAAAGTCATTTTTAGAGGTCGGATTAGTGAATTACAGTGGTCGGCAAAGTCATTACAATTGTTGGTCAAAGTTATTTTTAGAGGTCGGATAAGTGATTTACAGTGGTTGGCAAAGTTATTACAATTGTTGGTCAAATTTTTTTTAGAGGTCGGATAAGTGATTAACAGTGGTTGGCAAAGTCACTACAATTGCTGGGCAAAGTCATTTTTAGAGGTCGGATTAGTGAATTACAGTGGTTGGCAAAGTCATTACAATTGTTGGACAAAGTCATTTCTAGAGATCGGATAAGTGATTAACAGTGGTTGACAAAGTCATTTCAATTGTTGTGCAAAGACATTTTTAGAGGTCGGATAAGTGCTTAACATTGATTTGCAAAGTCATTACAATTGTTGGGCAAAGTCATTTTTAGAGGTCGGATAATTGATTAACAGTGGTTGGCAAGGTCATTTCAATTGTTGTGCAAAGTCATTTTTAGAGGTCGGATAAGTGCTTAACAGTTGTTGGCAAAGTCATTACAATTGTTGGGCAAATTCATTTTTAGAGGTCGTATAAGTGATTAACAGTGGTTGGTAAAGTCATTACAATTGTTGGGCAAAGTCATTTCTAGAGATCGGATAAGAGATTAACAGTGGTTGACAAAGTCATTACACTTGTTAGGCAAAGTCATTTTTAGAGGTCGGATAAGTGCTTAACAGTGGTTAGCAAAGTCATTACAATTGTTGGGCAAAGTCATTTTTAGAGGTCGGATAAGTGATTAACAGTGGTTGGTAAAGTCATTACAATTGTTGGGCAAAGTCATTTCTATAGATCGGATAAGTGATTAACAGTGGTTGGCAAATTCATTACAATTGTTGGGCAAAGTCATTTTTAGAGGTCGGATAAGTACCTAACAGTGGTTGGCAAAGTCAATACAATTGTTGGTCAAAGTTATTTTTAGAGGTCGGATAAGTGATTAACAGTGGTTGGCAAAGTCAATACAATTGTTGGGCAAAGTCATTTTTAGAGTTCGGATTAGTGAATAACAGTGGTTGGCAAAGTCATTACAATTGTTGGTCAAAGTTATTTTAGAGGTCGGATAAGTGATTAACAGTAGTTGGTAAAGTCGTTACAATTGTTGGTCAAAGTTATTTTTAGAGGTCGGATAAGTGATTAACAGTGGTTGGTAAAGTCATTACAATTGTTGGGCAAAGTCATTTTTAGAGGTCGGATAAGTGATTAACAGTGGTTGGCGAAGTCATTCCAATTGTTGGTCAAAGTTATTTTTAGAAGGTTGGATAAGTGATTAACAGTGGTTGGCAAAGTCATTACAATTGTTGGGCAAAGTCATTTTTAGAGTTCGGATTAGTGATTAACAGTGGTTTGCAAAGTCATTACAATTGTTGTCAAAGTCATTTTTAGAGTTCTGCTAAGTGATTAACTGTGGTTGGCAAAGTCATTTCAATTGTTGTGCAAAGTCATTTTTAGAGGTCGGATAAGTGCTTAACATTGGTTCGCAAAGTCATTACAATTGTTGGGAAAAGTCATTTCTAGAGATCGGATAAGTGATTAACAGTGGTTGGCAAAGACATTTCAATTGTTGGGCAAAGTCATTTTTAGAGTTCGGATAAGTGATTAACAGTGGTTGGCAAAATCATAACAATTGTTGGGCAAAGTCATTTTTAGAGGTCGGATAAGTGATTAACAGTGGTTGGCAAAGTCATTACAATTGTTGGTCAAAGTCATTTTTAGAGGTCGGATAAGTGATTAACAGTCGTTGGCAAAGTCATTACAATTGTTGGGCAAAGTCATTTTTAGAGGTCGGATAATTGATTAACAGTGGTTGGCAAAGTCATTACAATTGTTGGGCAAAGTCATTTTTAGAGGTCGGATAAGTGATTAACAGTGCTTGGCAAAGTCATTACAATTTTTGGGCAAAGTCATTTTAGAGGTCGGATAAGTGATTAACAGTGGTTGGCAAAGTCATTACAATTGTTGGGCAAAGTCATTTTAGAGGTCGGATAAGTGATTAACAGTGGTTGGCAAAGTCATTACAATTGTTGGGCAAAGTCATTTCTAGAGATTGGATAAGTGATTAACAGTGGTTGGCAAAGTCATTGCAATTGTTTGGCAAAGTCATTTCAAGAGATCGGATAAGTGATTAACAGTGGTTGGCAAAGTCATTACAATTGTTGGGCAAAGTCATTTTTAGAGGTCGGATAAGTGATTATCAGTGGTTGGCAAAGTCGTTACAATTGTTGGGCAAAGTCATTTCTAGAGGTCGGATAAGTACTTAACAGCGGTTGGCAAAGTCATTCCAATTGTTGGGCAAAGTCATTTTTAGAGGTCAGATAATTGAATAACAGTGTTTGGCAAAGTCATTACAATTGTTGGGCAGAGTCATTTTTAGAGTTCGGATAAGTGATTAACAGTGGTTGGCAAAGTCATTATCATTGATGGGCATAGTCATTTTTAGAGGTCGGATAAGTGATTAACAGTGGTTGCCAAAGTCATTACAATTGTTGGACAAAGTCATTTCTAGAGATCGGATAAGTGATTAACAGTGGTTGCCAAAGTCATTACAATTGTTAGGCAAAGTCATTTTTATAGGTATGATAAGTGAATAACAGTGGTTGGCAAAGTCATTACAATTGTTGGGCAAAGTCATTTTTAGAGTTCGGATAAGTGATTAACAGTGGTTGGCAAAGTCATT
Organism: Brachionus asplanchnoidis; assembly: GCA_025491095.1. Lineage (NCBI taxonomy): Eukaryota > Metazoa > Rotifera > Eurotatoria > Ploima > Brachionidae > Brachionus > Brachionus asplanchnoidis. The sequence goes on from JAILYF010000157.1 coordinate 40,200, forward strand.
ACAATTGTTGGGCAAAGTCATTTTTAGAGTTCAGATAAGTGATTAACAGCGGTTGGCAAAGTCATTCCAATTGTTGGGCAAAGTCATTTTTAGAGTTCGGATAAGTGATTAACAGTGGTTGGCAAAGTCATTACAATTGTTGGGCAAAGTCATTTTTAGAGTTCGGATAAGTGATTAACAGGGGTTGGCAAAGTCATTACAATTGTTGTGCAAAGTCATTTTTAGAGGACGGATAAGTGCTTAACAGTGGTTCGCAAAGTCATTACAATTGTTGGGCAAAGTCATTTCTAGAGATCGGATAAGTGATTGACAGTGGTTGGCAAAGTCTTTACAATTGTTGGACAAAGTCATTTCTAGAGGTCGGATAAGTGATTAACAGTGGTTGGCAAAGTCATTCCAATTGTTGGGCAAAGTCATTTTTAGAGGTCGGATAAGTGATTAACAGTGGTTGGCAAAGTCGTTACAATTGTTGGGCAAAGTCATTTTTAGAGGTCGGATAAGTGATTAACAGTGGTTGGCAAAGTCATTACAATTGTTGGGCAAAGTCATTTTTAGAGGTCGGATAAGTGATTAACAGTGGTTGGCAAAGTCATTACAATTGTTGGGCAAAGTCATTTCTAGAGATCGGATAGGTGATTAATAGTGGTTGGCAAAGTCATTACAATTGTTGGGAAAAGTCATTTTTAGAGTTCGGATTAGTGATTAACAGTGGTTTGCAAAGTCATTACAATTGTTGGGCAGAGTCATTTTTATAGTTCGGATAAGTGATTAACAGTGGTTGGCAAAATCATAACAATTGTTGGGCAAAGTCATTTTTAGAGGTCGGATAAGTGATTAACAGTGGTTGGCAAAGTCATTACAATTGTTGGGCAAAGTCATTTTTATAGTTCGGATAATTGATTAACAGTGGTTAGCAAAGTCATTACAATTGTTGGGCAAAGTCATTTTTAGAGGTCGGATAAGTGATTAACAGTGGTTGGCAAAGTCGTTACAATTGTTGGGCAAAGTCATTTCTAGAGATTGGATAAGTGATTAACAGTGGTTGGCAAATTCATTATAATTATTGGGCAACGTCATTTCAAGAGATCGGATAAGTGATTAACAGTGGTTGGCAAAGTCATTACAATTGTTGGGCAAAGTCATTTCTAGAGATCGGATAAGTGATTGACAGTGGTTGGCAAAGTCATTACAATTGTTGGACAAAGTCATTTCTAGAGGTCGGATAAGTGATTAACAGTGGTTGGCAAAGTCATTACAATTGTTGGGCAAAGTCATTTTTAGAGGTCGGATAAGTGATTAACAGTGGTTGCCAAAGTCGTTACAATTGTTGGGCAAAGTCATTTTTAGAGGTCGGATAAGTGATTAACAGTGGTTGGCAAAGTCATTATAATTATTGGGCAACGTCATTTCAAGAGATCGGATAAGTGATTAACAGTGGTTGGCAAAGTCATTACAATTGTTGGTCAAAGTCATTTCTAGAGGTCGGATAAGTGAATTACAGTGGTTTGCAAAGTCATCACAATTGTTGGACAAAGTCATTTCTAGAGGTCGTATAAGTGATTAACAGTGGTTGGCAAAGTCATTACAATTGTTGGGCATAGTCATTTCTAGAGATTGGATAAGTGATTAACAGTGGTTGGCAAAATCATAACAATTGTTGGGCAAAGTCATTTTTAGAGTTCGGATAAGTGATTAACAGTGGTTGGCAAAGTCGTTACAATTGTTGGGCAAAGTCATTCTTTGAGTTCGGAATAGTGATTAACAGTTTTTGGCAAAGTCATTTCAATTGTTATGCAAAGACATTTTTAGAGGTCGGATAAGTGCTTAACAGTGGTTAGCAAAGTCATTAAAATTGTTGGGCAAAGTCATTTTTAGAGTTCGGATAAGTGATTAACAGTGGTTGGCAAATTCATTACAATTGTTGGGCAAATTCATTTTTAGAGGTCGAAAAAGTGATTAACAGTGGTTGGCAAAGTGATTACAATTGTTGGGAAAAGTCATTTCTAGAGATCAGATAAGTGATTAACGGTGGTTGACAAAGTCATTACAATTGTTGGGCAAAGTCATTTTTAGAGTTCGGATAAGTGATTAACAGTGGTTGGCAAAGTCATTACAATTGTTGGGCAGAGTCATTTTTATAGTTCGGATAAGTGATTAACAGTGGTTGGCAAAGTCATAACAATTGTTGGGCAAAGTCATTTCTAGAGATCGGATAAGTGATTGACAGTGGTTGGCAAAGTCATTACAATTGTTGGACAAAGTCATTTCTAGAGGTCGTATAAGTGATTAACAGTGGTTGGCAAAGTCATTACAATTGTTGGGCAAAGTCATTTCTAGAGATTGGATAAGTGATTAACAGTGGTTGTCAAAATCATAACAATTGTTGGGCAAAGTCATTTTTAGAGGTCGGATAAGTGATTAACAGTGGTTGGCAAAGTCATTGCAATTGTTTGGCAAAGTCATTTCAAGAGATCGGATAAGTGATTAACAGTGGTTGGCAAAGTCATTACAATTGTTGGGCAAAGTCATTTTTAGAGGTCGGATAAGTGATTATCAGTGCTTGGCAAAGTCGTTACAATTGTTGGGCAAAGTCATTTCTAGAGGTCGGATAAGTACTTAACAGCGGTTGGCAAAGTCATTCCAATTGTTGGGCAAAGTCATTTTTAGAGGTCAGATAATTGAATAACAGTGTTTGGCAAAGTCATTACAATTGTTGGGCAAAGTCATTTCTAGAGATTGGATAAGTGATTAACAGTGGTTGGCAAATTCATTATAATTATTGGGCAACGTCATTTCAAGAGATCGGATAAGTGATTAACAGTGGTTGCCAAAGTCATTACAATTGTTGGACAAAGTCATTTCTAGAGATCGGATAAGTGATTAACAGTGGTTGCCAAAGTCATAACAATTGTTAGGCAAAGTCATTTTTATAGGTATGATAAGTGAATAACAGTGGTTGGCAAAGTCATTACAATTGTTGGGCAAAGTCATTTTTAGAGTTCGGATAAGTGATTAACAGTGGTTGGCAAAGTCATTACAATTGTTGGGCAAAGTCATTTTTAGAGTTCAGATAAGTGATTAACAGCGGTTGGCAAAGTCATTCCAATTGTTGGGCAAAGTCATTTTTAGAGTTCGGATAAGTGATTAACAGTGGTTGGCAAAGTCATTACAATTGTTGGGCAAAGTCATTTTTAGAGTTCGGATAAGTGATTAACAGGGGTTGGCAAAGTCATTACAATTGTTGTGCGAAGTCATTTTTAGAGGACGGATAAGTGCTTAACAGTGGTTCGCAAAATCATTACAATTGTTGGGCAAAGTCATTTCTAGAGATCGGATAAGTGATTGACAGTGGTTGGCAAAGTCTTTACAATAGTTGGACATAGTCATTTCTAGAGGTCGGATAAGTGATTAACAGTGGTTGGCAAAGTCATTACAATTGTTGGGCAAAGTCATTTTTAGAGGTCGGATAAGTGATTAACAGTGGTTGGCAAAGTCGTTACAATTGTTGGGCAAAGTCATTTTTAGAGGTCGGATAAGTGATTAACAGTGGTTGGCAAAGTCATTACAATTGTTGGGCAAAGTCATTTTTAGAGGTCGGATAAGTGATTAACAGTGGTTGGCAAAGTCATTACAATTGTTGGGCAAAGTCATTTCTAGAGATCGGATAGGTGATTAATAGTGGTTGGCAAAGTCATTACAATTGTTGGGAAAAGTCATTTTTAGAGTTCGGATTAGTGATTAACAGTGGTTGGCAAAGTCATTACAATTGTTGGGCAGAGTCATTTTTATAGTTCGGATAAGTGATTAACAGTGGTTGGCAAAATCATAACAAATGTTGGGCAAAGTCATTTTTAGAGGTCGGATAAGTGATTAACAGTGGTTGGCAAAGTCATTACAATTGTTGGGCAAAGTCATTTTATAGTTCGGATAAGTGATTAACAGTGGTTGGCAAAATCATTACAATTGTTGGGCAAAGTCATTTTTAGAGGTCGGATAAGTGATTAACAGTGGTTGGCAAAGTCGTTACAATTGTTGGGCAAAGTCATTTCTAGAGATTGGATAAGTGATTAACAGTGGTTGGCAAATTCATTATAATTATTGGGCAACGTCATTTCAAGAGATCGGATAAGTGATTAACAGTGGTTGGCAAAGTCATTACAATTGTTGGGCAAAGTCATTTTTAGAGGTCGGATAAGTGATTATCAGTGGTTGGCAAAGTCGTTACAATTGTTGGGCAAAGTCATTTCTAGAGGTCGGATAAGTACTTAACAGCGGTTGGCAAAGTCATTCCAATTGTTGGGCAGAGTCATTTTTAGAGTTCGGATAAGTGATTAACAGTGGTCGGCAAAATCATAACAATTGTTGGGCAAAGTCATTTTTAGAGGTCGGATAAGTGATTAACAGTGGTTGGCAAAGTCATTCCAATTGTTGGGCAAAGTCATTTTTAGAGTTCGGATAAGTGATTAACAGTGGTTGGCAAAGTCATTACAATTGTTGGGCAAAGTCATTTTTAGAGTTCGGATAAGTGATTAACAGGGTTGGCAAAGTCATTACAATTGTTGTGCAAAGTCATTTTTAGAGGTCGGATAAGTGCTTAACAGTGGTTCGCAAAGTCATTACAATTGTTGGGCAAAGTCATTTCTAGAGATCGGATAAGTGATTGATAGTGGTTGGCAAAGTCATTACAATTGTTGGACAAAGTCATTTCTAGAGGTCGGATAAGTGATTAACAGTGGTTGGCAAAGTCATTACAATTGTTGGGCAAAGTCATTTTTAGAGGTCGGATAAGTGATTAACAGTGGTTGGCAAAGTCGTTACAATTGTTGGGCAAAGTCATTTTTAGAGGTCGGATAAGTGATTAACAGTGGTTGGCAAAGTCATTATAATTATTGGGCAACGTCATTTCAAGAGATCGGATAAGTGATTATCAGTGGTTGGCAAAGTCATTACAATTGTTGGTCAAATTCATTTCTAGAGATCGGATAAGTGCTTAACAGTGGTTCGCAAAGTCATTACAATTGTTGGGCAAAGTCATTTCTAGAGGTCGGATAAGTGAATTACAGTGGTTTGCAAAGTCATCACAATTGTTGGGCAAAGTCATTTCTAGAGACTGGATAAGTGATTAACAGTGGTTGGCAAAGTCATTACAATTGTTGGGCAAAGTCATTTTTATAGTTCGGATAAGTGATTAACAGTGGTTGGCAAAGTCATTACAATTGTTGGACAAAGTCATTTCTAGAGATCGGATAAGTGCTTAACAGTGGTTCGCAAAGTCATTACAATTGTTGGGCAAAGTCATTTCTAGAGGTCGGATAAGTGAATTACAGTGGTTTGCAAAGTCATCACAATTGTTGGGCAAAGTCATTTCTAGAGACTGGATAAGTGATTAACAGTGGTTGGCAAAGTCATTACTATTGTTGGGCAAAGTCATTTTTATAGTTCGGATAAGTGATTAACAGTGGTTGGCAAAGTTATTACAATTGTTGGGCAAAGTCATTTCTAGAGATCGGATAAGTGATTAACAGTGATTGGCAAAATCATTACAATTGTTGGGCAAAGTCATTTTTAGAGTTCGGATAAGTGATTAACAGTGGTTGGCAAAGTCGTTACAATTGTTGGGCAAAGTCATTCTTTGAGTTCGGATTAGTGATTAACAGTTTTTGGCAAAGTCATTTCAATTGTTATGCAAAGACATTTTTAGAGGTCGGATAAGTGCTTAACAGTGGTTAGCAAAGTCATTACAATTGTTGGGCAAAGTCATTTTTAGAGGTCGCATAAGTGCTTAACAGTGGTTGGCAAATTCATTACAATTGTTGGGCAAATTCATTTTTAGAGGTCGAAAAAGTGATTAACAGTGGTTGGCAAAGTCATTACAATTGTTGGGAAAAGTCATTTCTAGAGATCGGATAAGTGATTAACGGTGGTTGGCAAAGTCATTACAATTGTTGGGAAAAGTCATTTCTAGAGATCGGATAAGTGATTAACGGTGGTTGACAAAGTCATTACAATTGTTGGGCAAAGTCATTTTTAGAGTTCGGATAAGTGATTAACAGTGGTTGGCAAAGTCATTACAATTGTTGGGCAGAGTCATTTTTATAGTTCGGATAAGTGATTAACAGTGGTTGGCAAAGTCATAACAATTGTTGGGCAAAGTCATTTCTAGAGATCGGATAAGTGATTGACAGTGGTTGGCAAGTCATTACAATTGTTGGACAAAGTCATTTCTAGAGGTCGTATAAGTGATTAACAGTGGTTGGCAAAGTCATTACAATTGTTGGGCAAAGTCATTTTAAGAGGTCGGATAAGTGATTAACAGTGGTTGGCAAAGTCGTTACAATTGTTGGGCAAAGTCATTTTTAGAGGTCGGATAAGTGATTAACAGTGGTTGGCAAAGTCATTATAATTATGGGCAACGTCATTTCAAGAGATCGGATAAGTGATTAACAGTGGTTGGCAAAGTCATTACAATTGTTGGTCAAAGTCATTTCTAGAGGTCGGATAAGTGAATTACAGTGGTTTGCAAAGTCATCACAATTGTTTGGCAAAGTCATTTCTAGAGACTGGATAAGTGATTAACAGTGGTTGGCAAAGTCATTACAATTGTTGGGCAAAGTCATTTTTAGAGGTCGGATAAGTGATTAACAGTGGTTAGCAAAGTCATTACAATCGTTGGGCAAAGTCATTCTTAGAGTTCGGATTAGTGATTAACAGTTTTTGGCAAAGTCATTTCAATTGTTGTGCAAAGTCATTTCTAGAAATCGGATAGGTGATTAATAGTGGTTGGCAACGTCATTACAATTGTTGGGCAAAGTCATTTTTAGAGGTCAGATAATTGAAATACAGTGTTTGGCAAAGTCATTACAATTGTTGGGCAAAGTCATTTTTAGAGTTCGGATAAGTGATTAACAGTGGTTGGCAAAGTCATTACAATTGTTGTGCAAAGTCATTTTTAGAGGTCGGATAAGTGCTTAACAGTGGTTCGCAAAGTCATTACAATTGTTGGGCAAAGTCATTTCTAGAGATCGGATAAGAGATTGACAGTGGTTGGCAAAGTCATTACAATTGTTGGACAAAGTCATTTCTAGAGGTCGGATAAGTGATTAACAGTGGTTGGCAAAGTCATTACAATTGTTGGGCAAAGTCATTTTTAGAGGTCGGATAAGTGATTAACAGTGGTTGGCAAAGTCGTTACAATTGTTGGGCAAAGTCATTTTAGAGGTCGGATAGGTGATTAACAGTGTTTGGCAAAGTCATTATAATTATTGGGCAACGTCATTTCAAGAGATCGGATAAGTGATTAACAGTGGTTGGCAAAGTCATTACAATTGTTGGTCAAAGTCATTTCTAGAGACTGGATAAGTGATTAACAGTGGTTGGCAAAGTCATTACAATTGTTGGGCAAAGTCATTTTTAGAGTTCGGATAAGTGATTAACAGTGGTTGGCGAAGTCATTACAATTGTTGTGCAAAGTCATTTTTAGAGGTCGGATAAGTGCTTAACAGTGGTTCGCAAAGTCATTACAATTGTTGGGCAAAGTCATTTCTAGAGATCGGATAAGAGATTGACAGTGGTTGGCAAAGTCATTACAATTGTTGGACAAAGTCATTTCTAGAGGTCGGATAAGTGATTAACAGTGGTTGGCAAAGTCGTTACAATTGTTGGGCAAAGTCATTTTTAGAGGTCGGATAGGTGATTAACAGTGGTTGGCAAAGTCATTACAATTGTTGGTCAAAGTCATTTCTAGAGGTCTGAAAAGTGAATTACAGTGGTTGGCGAAGTCATTACAATTGTTGTGCAAAGTCATTTTTAGAGGTCGGATAAGTGCTTAACAGTGGTTCGCAAAGTCATTACAATTGTTGGGCAAAGTCATTTCTAGAGACTGGATAAGTGATTAACAGTGGTTGGCAAAGTCATTACAATTGTTGGGCAAAGTCATTTTTAGAGTTCGGATAAGTGATTAACAGAGGTTGGCAAAGTCATTACAATTGTTGGGCAAAGTCATTTTTAGAGGTCGGATAAGTGATTAACAGTTTTTGGCAAATTCATTACAATTGTTGGGCAAATTCATTTTTAGAGGTCGAAAAAGTGATTAACAGTGGTTGGCAAAGTCATTACAATTGTTGGGCAAAGTCATTTTTAGAGTTCGGATAAGTGATTAACAGTGGTTGGCAAAGTCCTTACAATTGTTGGGCAAAGTCATTTTTAGAGTTCGGATAAGTGATTAACAGTGGTTGGCAAAGTCATTACAATTGTTGGGCAAAGTCATTTCTAGAGATCGGATAGGTGATTAATAGTGGTTGGCAAAGTCATTACAATTGTTGGGAAAAGTCATTTTTAGAGTTCGGATTAGTGATTAAACAGTGGTTGGCAAAAATCATTACAATTGTTGGTCAAAGTCATTTTTAGAGGTCGGATAAGTGATAAACAGTGGTTGGCAAGTCATTTCAATTGTTGGGCAAAGTCATTTTTAGAGGTCGGATAAGTGATTAACAGAGGTTGGCAAAGTCATTTCAATTGTTGGGCAAAGTCATTTTTAGAGGTCAGATAATTGAATAGCAGTGTTTGGCAAAGTCATTACAATTGTTGGGCAGAGTCATTTTTATAGTTCGGATAAGTGATTAACAGTGGTTGGCAAAATCATAACAATTGTTGGGCAAAGTCATTTTTAGAGGTCGGATAAGTGATTAACAGTGGTTGGCAAGTCATTACAATTGTTTGGCAAAGTCATTTCTAGAGATCGGATAAGTGATTAACAGTGGTTGGCAAAGTCATTACAATTGTTGGGCAAAGTCATTTTTAGAGTTCGGATAAGTGATTAACAGTGGGTTGGCAAAGTCATTACAATTGTTTGGCAAAGTCATTTCTAGAGATCGGATAGGTGATTAAAAGTGGTTGGCAAAGTCATTACAATTGTTGGGCAAAGTCATTTTTAGAGTTCGGATTAGTGATTAACAGTGGTTGGCAAAATCATTACAATTGTTGGTCAAAGTCATTTTAAGAGTTCGGATAAGGGATTAACAGTGGTTGGCAAGTCATTTCAATTGTTGGGCAAAGTCATTTTAGAGGTCGGATACTTGATTAACAGTGGTTGGCAAAGTCATTACAATTGTTTGGCAAAGTCATTTCTAGAGATCGGATAAGTGATTAACAGTGGTTGGCAAAGTCATTACAATTGTTGGGCAAAGTAATTTTTAGAGTTCGGATAAGTGATTAACAGTGGTTGGCAAAGTCATTACAATTGTTCGGCAAAGTCATTTTTAGAGGTCGGATAAGTGATTAACAGTGGTTGGCAAAGTCATTTCAATTGCTGGGCAAAGTCATTTTTAGAGGTCAGATAATTGAATAGCAGTGTTTGGCAAAGTCCTTACAATTGTTGGGCAGAGTCATTTTTATAGTTCGGATAAGTGATTAACAGTGGTTGGCAAATCATAACAATTGTTGGGCAAAGTCATTTTTAGAGGTCGGATAAGTGATTAACAGTGGTTGGCAAAGTCATTACAATTGTTGGGCAAAGTCATTTTTAGAGGTCGGATAAGTGATTAACAGTGGTTGGCAAAGTCATTCAATTGCTGGGCAAAGTCATTTTTAGAAGTCAGATAATTGAATAGCAGTGTTTGGCAAAGTCATTACAATTGTTGGGCAGAGTCATTTTTATAGTTCGGATAAGTGATTAACAGTGGTTGGCAAAATCATAACAATTGTTGGGCAAAGTCATTTTTAGAGGTCGGATAAGTGATTAACAGTGGTTGGCAAAGTCATTACAATTGTTTGGCAAAGTCATTTCTAGAGATCGGATAAGTGATTAACAGTGGTTGGCAAAGTCATTACAATTGTTGGGCAAAGTCATTTTTAGAGTTCGGATAAGTGATTAACAGTGGTTGGCAAAGTCATTACAATTGTTGGGCAAAGTCATTTCTAGAGATCGGATAGGTGATTAATAGTGGTTGGCAAAGTCATTACAATTGTTGGGCAAAGTCATTTTTAGAGTTCGGATTAGTGATTAACAGTGGTTGGCAAAATCATTACAATTGTTGGGCAAAGTCATTTTTAGAGGTCGGATAGGTGATTAATAGTGGTTGGCAAAGTCATTACAATTGTTGGGCAAAGTCATTTTTAGAGGTCGGATAAGTGATTAACAGTGGTTGGCAAAGTCGTTACAATTGTTGGGCAATGTCATTTTAGAGGTCGGATAGGTGATTAACAGTGGTTGGCAAAGTCATTACAATTGTTGGTCAAAGTCATTTCTAGAGGTCGGAAAAGTGAATTACAGTGGTTTGCAAAGTCATCACAATTGTTGGGCAAAGTCATTTCTAGAGACTGGATAAGTGATTAACAGTGGTTGGCAAAGTCATTACAATTGTTGGGCAAAGTCATTTTTAGAGTTCGGATAAGTGATTAACAGTGGTTGGCAAAGTCATTACAATTGTTGGGCAAAGTCATTTTTAGAGGTCGGATAAGTGATTAACAGTGGTTAGCAAAGTCATTACAATCGTTGGGCAAAGTCATTTTTAGAGTTCGGATTAGTGATTAACAGTTTTTGGCAAATTCATTACAATTGTTGGGCAAATTCATTTTTAGAGGTCGAAAAAGTGATTAACAGTGGTTGGCAAAGTCATTACAATTGTTGGGCAAAGTCATTTCTTGAGATCGGATAAGTGATTAACGTTGGTTGACAAAGTCATTACAATTGTTGGGCAAAGTCATTTTTAGAGTTCGGATAAGTGATTAACAGTGGTTGGCAAAGTCATTACAATTGTTGGGCAAAGTCATTTTTAGAGTTCGGATAAGTGATTAACAGTGGTTGGCAAAGTCATTACAATCGTTGGGCAAAGTCATTTCTAGAGATCGGATAGGTCATTAATTGTGGTTGGCAAAGTCATTACAATTGTTGGGAAAAATCATTTTTAGAGTTCGGATTAGTGATTAACAGTGGTTGGCAAAATCATTACAATTATTGGTCAAAGTCATTTTTAGAGGTCGGATAAGTGATAAACAGTGGTTGGCAAGTCATTTCAATTGTTGGGCAAAGTCATTTTTAGAGGGTCGGATAAGTGATTAACAGTGGTTGGCAAAGTCATTTCAATTGTTGGGCAAAGTCATTTTTAGAGGTCAGATAATTGAATAGCAGTGTTTGGCAAAGTCATTACAATTGTTGGGCAGAGTCATTTTTATAGTTCGGATAAGTGATTAACAGTGGTTGGCAAAATCATAACAATTGTTGGGCAAAGTCATTTTAGAGGTCGGATAGGTGATTAACAGTGGTTGGCAAAGTCATTACAATTGTTGGGCAAAGTCATTTTTAGAGGTCGGATAAGTGATTAACAGTGGTTGGCAAAGTCATTTCAAGTTGCTGGGCAAAGTCATTTTTAGAGGTCAGATAATTGAATAGCAGTGTTTGGCAAATTCATTACAATTGTTGGGCAAAGTCATTTTTGGAGGTCGGATAAGTGATAAACAGTGGTTGGCAAAGTCATTACAATTGTTGGGCAAAGTCATTTTAGAGTCGGATAAGTGATTAACAGTGGTTGGCAAAGTCATTACAATTGTTGGCAAAGTCATTTTAGAGATCGGATAAGTGATTAACAGTGGTTGGCAAAGTCATTACAATTGTTGGGCAAAGTCATTTTTAGAGTCGGATAAGTGATTAACAGTGGTTGGCAAAGTCATTACAATTGTTGGGCAAAGTCATTTTAGAGTCGGATAGTGATTAATGGTTGGCAAAGTCATTACAATTGTTGGGCAAAGTCATTTTTAGAGTCGGATAAGTGATTAACAGTGGTTGGCAAAGTCATTACAATTGTTGGGCAAAGTCATTTTAGAGTCGGATAGTGATTAACAGTGGTTGGCAAAGTCATTACAATTGTTGGGCAAAGTCATTTTTAGAGGTCGGATAAGTGATTAACAGTGGTTGGCAAAGTCATTACAATTGTTGGGCAAAGTCATTTTAGAGGTCGGATAAGTGATTAACAGTGGTTGGCAAAGTCATTACAATTGTTGGGCAAAGTCATTTAGAGGTCGGATAAGTGATTACAGTGGTTGGCAAAGTCATTACAATTGTTGGGCAAAGTCATTTTTAGAGACGGATAAGTGATTAACAGTGGTTGGCAAAGTCATTACAATTGTTGGGCAAAGTCATTTTTAGAGTCGGATAAGTGATTAACAGTGGTTGGCAAAGTCATTACAATTGTTGGGCAAAGTCATTTTAGAGTCGGATAAGTGATTAACAGTGGTTGGCAAAGTCATACAATTGTTGGGCAAAGTCATTTTTAGAGTCGGATAAGTGATTAACAGTGGTTGGCAAAGTCATTACAATTGTTGGGCAAAGTCATTTTAGAGGTCGGATAAGTGATTAACAGTGGTTGGCAAAGTCATTACAATTGTTGGGCAAAGTCATTTTAGAGTCGGATAAGTGATTAACAGTGGTTGGCAAAGTCATTACAATTGTTGGGCAAAGTCATTTTTAGAGTCGGATAAGTGATTAACAGTGGTTGGCAAAGTCATTACAATTGTTGGGCAAAGTCATTTTAGAGGTCGGATAAGTGATTAAAGTGGTTGGCAAAGTCATTACAATTGTTGGCAAAGTCATTTTAGAGTCGGATAAGTGATTAACAGTGGTTGGCAAAGTCATTACAATTGTTGGGCAAAGTCATTTTTAGAGTCGGATAAGTGATTAACAGTGGTTGGCAAAGTCATTACAATTGTTGGGCAAAGTCATTTTAGAGTCGGATAAGTGATTAACAGTGGTTGGCAAAGTCATTACAATTGTTGGGCAAAGTCATTTTTAGAGTCGGATATGATTACAGTGTTGGCAAAGTCATTACAATTGTTGGCAAAGTCATTTTTAGAGTCGGATAAGTGATTAACAGTGGTTGGCAAAGTCATTACAATTGTTGGGCAAAGTCATTTTTAGAGTCGGATAAGTGATTAACAGTGGTTGGCAAAGTCATTACAATTGTTGGCAAAGTCATTTTAGAGATCGGATAAGTGATTAACAGTGGTTGGCAAAGTCATTACAATTGTTGGGCAAAGTCATTTTTAGAGTCGGATAAGTGATTAACAGTGGTTGGCAAAGTCATTACAATTGTTGGGCAAAGTCATTTTAGAGATCGGATAAGTGATTAAGTGGTTGGCAAAGTCATTACAATTGTTGGGCAAAGTCATTTTTAGAGTCGGATAAGTGATTAACAGTGGTTGGCAAAGTCATTACAATTGTTGGCAAAGTCATTTTAGAGTCGGATAAGTGATTAACAGTGGTTGGCAAAGTCATTCAATTGTTGGGCAAAGTCATTTTTAGAGGTCGGATAAGTGATTAACAGTGGTTGGCAAAGTCATTACAATTGTTGGGCAAAGTCATTTTAGAGTCGGATAAGTGATTAACAGTGGTTGGCAAAGTCATTACAATTGTTGGGCAAAGTCATTTTAGAGGTCGGATAAGTGATTAACAGTGGTTGGCAAAGTCATTACAATTGTTGGGCAAAGTCATTTTTAGAGGTCGGATAAGTGATTAACAGTGGTTGGCAAAGTCATTACAATTGTTGGGCAAAGTCATTTTTAGAGGTCGATAATGATAGCAGTGTTGGCAAAGTCATTACAATTGTTGGGCAAAGTCATTTTTATAGTCGGATAAGTGATTAACAGTGGTTGGCAAAGTCATTACAATTGTTGGGCAAAGTCATTTTTAGAGGTCGGATAAGTGATTAACAGTGGTTGGCAAAGTCATTACAATTGTTGGGCAAAGTCATTTTAGAGTCGGATAAGTGATTAACAGTGGTTGGCAAAGTCAAAATTGTTGGGCAAAGTCATTTAGAGCGGATAAGTGATTAACAGTGGTTGGCAAAGTCATTACAATTGTTGGGCAAAGTCATTTTTAGAGGTCGGATAAGTGATTAACAGTGGTTGGCAAAGTCATTACAATTGTTGGGCAAAGTCATTTTTAGAGGTCAGAAATTGAATAGCAGTGTTTGGCAAGTCATTACACTTGTTGGGCAGAGTCATTTTTATAGTTTCGGATAAGTGATTAACAGTGGTTGGCAAAATCATAACAATTGTTGGGCAAGTCATTTTAGAGGTCGGATAAGTGATTAACAGTGGTTGGCAAAGTCATTACAATTGTTGGGCAAAGTCATTTTAGAGTCGGATAAGTGATTAACAGTGGTTGGCAAAGTCATTTCAATTGTTGGGCAAAGTCATTTTTAGAGGTCGGATAATGAACAGTGGTTGGCAAAGTCATTACAATTGTTGGGCAAAGTCATTTTTAGTTCGGATAAGTGATTAACAGTGGTTGGCAAAGTCATTACAATTGTTGGGCAAAGTCATTTTTAGAGTCGGATAAGTGATTAACAGTGGTTGGCAAAGTCATTACAATTGTTGGCAAAGTCATTTCTAGAGATCGGATAAGTGATTAACAGTGGTTGGCAAAGTCATTACAATTGTTGGGCAAAGTCATTTTTAGAGTCGGATAAGTGATTAACAGTGGTTGGCAAAGTCATTACAATTGTTGGGCAAAGTCATTTTAGAGATCGGATAAGTGATTAACAGTGGTTGGCAAAGTCATTACAATTGTTGGGCAAAGTCATTTTTAGAGTCGGATAAGTGATTAACAGTGGTTGGCAAAGTCATTACAATTGTTGGCAAAGTCATTTTAGAGGTCGGATAAGTGATTAACAGTGGTTGGCAAAGTCATTACAATTGTTGGGCAAAGTCATTTTTAGAGGTCGGATAAGTGATTAACAGTGGTTGGCAAAGTCATTACAATTGTTGGGCAAAGTCATTTTAGAGTCGGATAAGTGATTACAGTGGTTGGCAAAGTCATTACAATTGTTGGGCAAAGTCATTTAGAGGTCGGATAAGTGATTAACAGTGGTTGGCAAAGTCATTACAATTGTTGGGCAAAGTCATTTTAGAGGTCGGATAAGTGATTAACAGTGGTTGGCAAAGTCATTACAATTGTTGGGCAAAGTCATTTTTAGAGTCGGATAAGTGATTACAGTGGTTGGCAAAGTCATTACAATTGTTGGCAAAGTCATTTCTAGAGTCGGATAAGTGATTAACAGTGGTTGGCAAAGTCATTACAATTGTTGGGCAAAGTCATTTTTAGAGTCGGATAAGTGATTAACAGTGGTTGGCAAAGTCATTACAATTGTTGGGCAAAGTCATTTTAGAGGTCGGATAAGTGATTAACAGTGGTTGGCAAAGTCATTACAATTGTTGGGCAAAGTCATTTTAGAGATCGGATAAGTGATTAACAGTGGCAAAGTCATTACAATTGTTGGCAAAGTCATTTTAGAGGTCGGATAAGTGATTAACAGTGGTTGGCAAAGTCATTACAATTGTTGGGCAAAGTCATTTTAGAGTCGGATAAGTGATTAACAGTGGTTGGCAAAGTCATTACAATTGTTGGCAAAGTCATTTTAGAGGTCGGATAAGTGATTAACAGTGGTTGGCAAAGTCATTACAATTGTTGGCAAAGTCATTTTTAGAGGTCGGATAAGTGATTAACAGTGGTTGGCAAAGTCATTACAATTGTTGGGCAAAGTCATTTTAGAGGTCGGATAAGTGATTAACAGTGGTTGGCAAAGTCATTACAATTGTTGGGCAAAGTCATTTTTAGAGGTCGGATAAGTGATTAACAGTGTTGGCAAAGTCATTACAATTGTTGGGCAAAGTCATTTTAGAGGTCGGATAAGTGATTAACAGTGGTTGGCAAAGTCATTACAATTGTTGGGCAAAGTCATTTTAGAGTCGGATAAGTGATTAACAGTGGTTGGCAAAGTCATTACAATTGTTGGGCAAAGTCATTTTAGAGGTCGGATAAGTGATTAACAGTGGTTGGCAAAGTCATTACAATTGTTGGGCAAAGTCATTTTTAGAGGTCGGATAAGTGATTAACAGTGGTTGGCAAAGTCATTACAATTGTTGGCAAAGTCATTTTAGAGTCGGATAAGTGATTAACAGTGGTTGGCAAAGTCATTACAATTGTTGGGCAAAGTCATTTTTAGAGTCGGATAAGTTGAAACAGTTGGCAAAGTCATTACAATTGTTGGGCAAAGTCATTTTAGAGTCGGATAAGTGATTAACAGTGGTTGGCAAAGTCATTACAATTGTTGGGCAAAGTCATTTTTAGAGTCGGATAAGTGATTAACAGTGGTTGGCAAAGTCATTACAATTGTTGGCAAAGTCATTTTAGAGTCGGATAGTGATTAACAGTGGTTGGCAAAGTCATTACAATTGTTGGGCAAAGTCATTTTTAGAGGTCGGATAAGTGATTAACAGTGGTTGGCAAAGTCATTACAATTGTTGGGCAAAGTCATTTTTAGAGGTCGGATAAGTGATTAACAGTGGTTGGCAAAGTCATTACAATTGTTGGGCAAAGTCATTTTAGAGATCGGATAAGTTTAACAGTGGTTGGCAAAGTCATTACAATTGTTGGCAAAGTCATTTTAGAGTCGGATAAGTGATTAACAGTGGTTGGCAAAGTCATACAATTGTTGGGCAAAGTCATTTTAGAGTCGGATAAGTGATTAACAGTGGTTGGCAAAGTCATTACAATTGTTGGGCAAAGTCATTTCTAGAATCGGATAAGTGATTAACAGTGGTTGGCAAAGTCATTACAATTGTTGGGCAAAGTCATTTAGAGTCGGATAAGTGATTAACAGTGGTTGGCAAAGTCATTACAATTGTTGGGCAAAGTCATTTTTAGAGTCGGATAGTGATTAACAGTGGTTGGCAAAGTCATTACAATTGTTGGGCAAAGTCATTTTAGAACGGATAAGTGATTAACAGTGGTTGGCAAAGTCATTACAATTGTTGGGCAAAGTCATTTTAGAGTCGGATAAGTGATTAACAGTGGTTACAAAGTCATTACAATTGTTGGGCAAAGTCATTTTTAGAGTCGGATAAGTGATTAACAGTGGTTGGCAAAGTCATTACAATTGTTGGGCAAAGTCATTTTAGAGTCGGATAAGTGATTAACAGTGGTTGGCAAAGTCATTACAATTGTTGGGCAAAGTCATTTTTAGAGGTCGGATAAGTGATTAACAGTGGTTGCAAAGTCATTACAATTGTTGGGCAAAGTCATTTTTAGAGGTCGGATAATGATTAACAGTGGTTGGCAAAGTCATTACAATTGTTGGCAAAGTCATTTTTAGAGGTCGGATAAGTGCTTAACAGTGGTTGCAAAGTCATTACAATTGTTGGGCAAAGTCATTTTTAGAGGTCGGATAATTGATAACAGTGGTTGGCAAAGTCATTACAATTGTTGGCAAAGTCATTTTAGAGGTCGGATAAGTGATTAACAGTGGTTGGCAAAGTCATTACAATTGTTGGCAAAGTCATTTTTAGAGGTCGGATAAGTGATTAACAGTGGTTGCAAAGTCATTACAATTGTTGGGCAAAGTCATTTTTAGAGGTCGGATAATGATTAACAGTGGTTGGCAAAGTCATTACATTGTTGGCAAAGTCATTTTAGAGGTCGGATAAGTGATTAACAGTGGTTGGCAAAGTCATTACAATTGTTGGGCAAAGTCATTTTAGAGTCGGATAAGTGATTAACAGTGGTTGGCAAAGTCATTACAATTGTTGGCAAAGTCATTTTTAGAGGTCGGATAAGTGATTAACAGTGGTTGGCAAAGTCATTACAATTGTTGGGCAAAGTCATTTTTAGAGATCGGATAAGTGATTAACAGTGGTTGCAAAGTCATTACAATTGTTGGCAAAGTCATTTTTAGAGTCGGATAAGTGATTAACAGTGGTTGGCAAAGTCATTACAATTGTTGGGCAAAGTCATTTTTAGATCGGATAAGTGATTAACAGTGGTTGGCAAAGTCATTACAATTGTTGGGCAAAGTCATTTTAGAGGTCGGATAAGATTAACAGTGGTTGGCAAAGTCATTACAATTGTTGGGCAAAGTCATTTTTAGAGGTCGGATAAGTGATTAACAGTGGTTGGCAAAGTCATTACAATTGTTGGGCAAAGTCATTTTAGAGGTCGGATAATGATTAACAGTGGTTGGCAAAGTCATTACAATTGTTGGGCAAAGTCATTTTTAGAGGTCGGATAAGTGATTAACAGTGGTTGCAAAGTCATTACAATTGTTGGGCAAAGTCATTTTAGAGGTCGGATAATTTAACAGTGGTTGGCAAAGTCATTACAATTGTTGGCAAAGTCATTTTTAGAGGTCGGATAAGTGATTAACAGTGGTTGGCAAAGTCATTACAATTGTTGGCAAAGTCATTTTTAGAGGTCGGATAAGTGATTAAGTGGTTGGCAAAGTCATTACAATTGTTGGGCAAAGTCATTTTTAGAGGTCGGATAGTGATTAACAGTGGTTGGCAAAGTCATTACAATTGTTGGCAAAGTCATTTTTAGAGGTCGGATAAGTGATTAACAGTGGTTGCAAAGTCATTACAATTGTTGGGCAAAGTCATTTTTAGAGGTCGGATAAGTGATTAACAGTGGTTGGCAAAGTCATTACAATTGTTGGGCAAAGTCATTTTTAGAGGTCGGATAAGTGATTAACAGTGGTTGGCAAAGTCATTACAATTGTTGGCAAAGTCATTTTTAGAGGTCGGATAAGTGATTAACAGTGGTTGCAAAGTCATTACAATTGTTGGGCAAAGTCATTTTTAGTCGGATAATGATTAACAGTGGTTGGCAAAGTCATTACAATTGTTGCAAAGTCATTTTTAGAGGTCGGATAAGTGATTAACAGTGGTTGGCAAAGTCATTACAATTGTTGGCAAAGTCATTTTTAGAGGTCGGATAAGTGATTAACAGTGGTTGGCAAAGTCATTACAATTGTTGGCAAAGTCATTTTTAGAGGTCGGATAAGTGATTAACAGTGGTTGGCAAAGTCATTACAATTGTTGGGCAAAGTCATTTTAGAGGTCGGATAATGATTAACAGTGGTTGGCAAAGTCATTACAATTGTTGGGCAAAGTCATTTTAGAGGTCGGATAATGATTAACAGTGGTTGGCAAAGTCATTACAATTGTTGGGCAAAGTCATTTTTAGAGGTCGGATAAGTGATTAACAGTGGTTGGCAAAGTCATTACAATTGTTGGCAAAGTCATTTTTAGAGGTCGGATAAGTGATTAACAGTGGTTGCAAAGTCATTACAATTGTTGGGCAAAGTCATTTTTAGAGGTCGGATAAGTGATTAACAGTGGTTGGCAAAGTCATTACAATTGTTGGGCAAAGTCATTTTTAGAGTCGGATAAGTGATTAACAGTGGTTGGCAAAGTCATTACAATTGTTGGGCAAAGTCATTTTTAGAGTCGGATAAGTGATTAACAGTGGTTGGCAAAGTCATTACAATTGTTGGCAAAGTCATTTTAGAGTCGGATAAGTGATTAACAGTGGTTGGCAAAGTCATTACAATTGTTGGGCAAAGTCATTTTTAGAGGTCGGATAAGTGATTAACAGTGGTTGGCAAAGTCATTACAATTGTTGGGCAAAGTCATTTTTAGAGTCGGATAAGTGATTAACAGTGGTTGGCAAAGTCATTACAATTGTTGGGCAAAGTCATTTCTAGATTCGGATAAGTGATTAACAGTTGGCAAAGTCATTACAATTGTTGGGCAAAGTCATTTCTAGAATCGGATAAGTGATTAACAGTGGTTGGCAAAGTCATTACAATTGTTGGGCAAAGTCATTTTAGAGTCGGATTATTAACAGTGGTTGGCAAAGTCATTACAATTGTTGGGCAAAGTCATTTCTAGAATCGGATAAGTGATTAACAGTGGTTGACAAAGTCATTACAATTGTTGGGCAAAGTCATTTTTAGAGGTCGGATAAGTGATTAACAGTGGTTGGCAAAGTCATTACAATTGTTGGGCAAAGTCATTTTAGAGTCGGATAAGTGATTAACAGTGGTTGGCAAAGTCATTACAATTGTTGGGCAAAGTCATTTTAGAGTCGGATAAGTGATTAACAGTGGTTGGCAAAGTCATTACAATTGTTGGGCAAAGTCATTTTAGAGTCGGATAGTGATTAACAGTGGTTGGCAAAGTCATTACAATTGTTGGGCAAAGTCATTTTAGAATCGGATAAGTGATTAACGTGGTTGACAAAGTCATTACAATTGTTGGGCAAAGTCATTTTTAGAGGTCGGATAAGTGATTAACAGTGGTTGGCAAAGTCATTACAATTGTTGGGCAAAGTCATTTAGAGTCGGATAAGTGATTAACGTGGTTGACAAAGTCATTACAATTGTTGGCAAAGTCATTTTTAGAGGTCGGATAAGTGATTAACAGTGGTTGGCAAAGTCATTACAATTGTTGGGCAAAGTCATTTTAGAATCGGATAAGTGATTAACAGTGGTTGGCAAAGTCATTACAATTGTTGGCAAAGTCATTTTTAGAGGTCGGATAATGATTAACAGTGGTTGGCAAAGTCATTACAATTGTTGGGCAAAGTCATTTTTAGAGGTCGGATAATGATTAACAGTGGTTGGCAAAGTCATTACAATTGTTGGCAAAGTCATTTTTAGAGGTCGGATAAGTGATTAACAGTGGTTGCAAAGTCATTACAATTGTTGGGCAAAGTCATTTTAGAGGTCGGATAATGATTAACAGTGGTTGGCAAAGTCATTACAATTGTTGGCAAAGTCATTTTTAGAGGTCGGATAAGTGATTAACAGTGGTTGGCAAAGTCATTACAATTGTTGGGCAAAGTCATTTTTAGAGTCGGATAAGTGATTAACAGTGGTTGGCAAAGTCATTACAATTGTTGGGCAAAGTCATTTTTAGAGTCGGATAAGTGATTAACAGTGGTTGGCAAAGTCATTACAATTGTTGGGCAAAGTCATTTTTAGAGGTCGGATAAGTGATTAACAGTGGTTGGCAAAGTCATTACAATTGTTGGGCAAAGTCATTTTTAGAGTCGGATAAGTGATTAACAGTGGTTGGCAAAGTCATTACAATTGTTGGGCAAAGTCATTTTTAGAGGTCGGATAAGTGATTAACAGTGGTTGCAAAGTCATTACAATTGTTGGGCAAAGTCATTTTAGAGGTCGGATAAGTGATTAACAGTGTTGGCAAAGTCATTACAATTGTTGGGCAAAGTCATTTTTAGAGTCGGATAAGTGATTAACAGTGGTTGGCAAAGTCATTTTTAGAGTCGGATAATGATTAGCAGTGTTGCAAAGTCATTACATTGTTGGCAAAGTCATTTTTAGAGGTCGGATAAGTGATTAACAGTGGTTGGCAAAGTCATTACAATTGTTGGCAAAGTCATTTTTAGAGGTCGGATAAGTGATTAACAGTGGTTGGCAAAGTCATTACAATTGTTGGGCAAAGTCATTTTAGAGATCGGATAAGTGATTAACAGTGGTTGGCAAAGTCATTACAATTGTTGGGCAAAGTCATTTTAGAGTCGGATAAGTGATTAACAGTGGTTGGCAAAGTCATTACAATTGTTGTGGCAAAGTCATTTTTAGAGTTGGATAAGTGATTAACAGTGGTTGGCAAAGTCATTACAATTGTTGGCAAAGTCATTTTTAGAGGTCGGATAATGATTAACAGTGGTTGGCAAAGTCATTACAATTGTTGTGCAAAGTCATTTTTAGAGGCGGATAAGTGATTAACAGTGGTTGGCAAAGTCATTACAATTGTTGGCAAAGTCATTTTTAGAGTCGGATAGTGATTAACAGTGGTTGGCAAAGTCATTACAATTGTTGGGCAAGTCATTTTTAGAGTCGGATAAGTGATTAACAGTGGTTGGCAAAGTCATTACAATTGTTGGGCAAAGTCATTTTTAGAGTTCGGATTAGTGATTAACAGTGGTTGGCAAAGTCATTACAATTGTTGGGCAAAGTCATTTTAGAGGTTAATGATTAACAGTGGTTGGCAAAGTCATTTCAATTGTTTGCAAAGTCATTTTTAGAGTCGGATAAGTGATTAACAGTGGTTGGCAAAGTCATTACAATTGTTGGGCAAAGTCATTTAGAGATCGGATAAGTGATTAACAGTGGTTGGCAAAGTCATTACAATTGTTGGGCAAAGTCATTTTTAGAGTTCGGATAAGTGATTAACAGTGGTTGGCAAAGTCATTACAATTGTTGGGCAAAGTCATTTTTAGAGGTCGGATAATGATTAACAGTGGTTGGCAAAGTCATTACAATTGTTGGCAAAGTCATTTTAGAGGTCGGATAAGTGATTAACAGTGGTTGCAAAGTCATTACAATTGTTGGGCAAAGTCATTTTTAGAGGTCGGATAATGATTAACAGTGGTTGGCAAAGTCATTACAATTGTTGTGGCAAAGTCATTTTTAGAGGCGGATAAGTGCTTAACAGTGGTTGGCAAAGTCATTACAATTGTTGGCAAAGTCATTTTTAGAGGTCGGATAAGTGATTAACAGTGGTTGGCAAAGTCATAACAATTGTTGGGCAAAGTCATTTTATAGTCGGATAAGTGATTAACAGTGGTTGGCAAAGTCATTACAATTGTTGGGCAAAGTCATTTTTAGAGTCGGATAGTGATTAACAGTGGTTGCAAAGTCATTACAATTGTTGGCAAAGTCATTTTTAGAGGTCGGATAAGTGATTAACAGTGTTGGCAAAGTCATTACAATTGTTGGGCAAAGTCATTTTTAGAGGTTGGATAAGTGATTAACAGTGTTGGCAAAGTCATTACAATTGTTGGCAAAGTCATTTTTAGAGGTCGGATAATTGATTAACAGTGGTTGGCAAAGTCATTCAATTGTTGGCAAAGTCATTTTTAGAGGCGGATAAGTGATTAACAGTGGTTGGCAAAGTCATTACACTTGTTGGCAAAGTCATTTTTAGAGTCGGATAAGTGATTAACAGTGGTTGGCAAAGTCATAACATTGTTGGGCAAGTCATTTTTAGAGGTCGGATAAGTGATTAACAGTGGTTGGCAAAGTCATTACAATTGTTGGGCAAAGTCATTTTTAGAGTCGGATTAGTGATTAACAGTGGTTGGCAAAGTCATTACAATTGTTGGGCAAAGTCATTTTTAGAGGTCGGATAATGATTAACAGTGGTTGGCAAAGTCATTACAATTGTTGGCAAAGTCATTTTAGAGTCGGATTAGTGATTAACAGTGGTTGGCAAGTCATTACAATTGTTGGGCAAAGTCATTTCTAGAGATCGGATAAGTGATTAACAGTGGTTGCAAAGTCATTACAATTGTTGGGCAAAGTCATTTTAGAGTTCGGATAGTGATTAACAGTGGTTGGCAAAGTCATTACAATTGTTGGGCAAAGTCATTTTTAGAGGTCGGATAATTGATTAACAGTGGTTGGCAAGTCATTACAATTGTTGGCAAAGTCATTTTTAGAGGTCGGATAAGTGCTTAACAGTGGTTGCAAAGTCATTCAATTGTTGGGCAAAGTCATTTTTAGAGGTCGGATAAGTGATTAACAGTGGTTGGCAAAGTCATTCAATTGTTGTGCAAAGTCATTTTAGAGGCGGATAAGTGCTTAACAGTGGTTGGCAAAGTCATTACAATTGTTGGCAAAGTCATTTTAGAGGTCGGATAAGTGATTAACAGTGGTTGGCAAAGTCATACAATTGTTGGGCAAAGTCATTTATAGGTCGGATAAGTGATTAACAGTGGTTGGCAAAGTCATTACAATTGTTGGGCAAAGTCATTTTTAGAGTCGGATAGTGATTAACAGTGGTTGCAAAGTCATTACAATTGTTGGTCAAAGCTTTTTAGAGGTTGGATAAGTGATTAACAGTGTTGGCAAAGTCATTACAATTGTTGGGCAAAGTCATTTTTAGAGTTCGGATATGATTAACAGTGGTTGGCAAAGTCATTACAATTGTTGGGCAAAGTCATTTTTAGAATCGGATAAGTGATTAACAGTGGTTGACAAAGTCATTACAATTGTTGGCAAAGTCATTTTAGAGGTCGGATAAGTGATTAACAGTGGTTGGCAAAGTCATTACAATTGTTGGCAAAGTATTTTTAGAGGTCGGATAAGTGATTAACAGTGGTTGGCAAAGTCATTACAATTGTTGGGCAAAGTCATTTTTAGAGTCGGATAGTGATTACAGTGTTTGGCAAATCATTTCAATTGTTGGGCAAAGTCATTTTTAGAGGTCGGATAAGTGATTAACAGTGGTTGGCAAAGTCATTTCAATTGTTGTGCAAAGTCATTTTTAGAGGTCGGATAAGTGCTTAACAGTGGTTGGCAAAGTCATTACAATTGTTAGGCAAAGTCATTTTTAGAGGTCGGATAAGTGATTAACAGTGGTTGGCAAAGTCAACAATTGTTACAAAGTCATTTTTAGAGGTCGGATAAGTGATTAACAGTGGTTGGCAAAGTCATTACAATTGTTGGGCAAAGTCATTTTTAGAGGTCGGATAATTGATTAACAGTGGTTGGCAAAGTCATTTCAATTGTTGTATAAAGTCATTTTTAGAGGTTCGGATAAGTGCTTAACAGTGCTAACAAAGTCATTTCACATTGTTGGGCAAAGTCATTTTTAGAGGTCGGATAGTGATTAACAGTGGTTGGCAAAGTCATTACAATTGTTGGGCAAAGTCATTTTTAGAGGTCGGATAATTGATTAACAGTGGTTGGCAAAGTCATTTCAATTGTTTGCAAAGTCATTTTTAGAGGTCGGATAAGTGCTTAACAGTGGTTAACAAAGTCATTTCAATTGTTGGGCAAAGTCATTTTTAGAGGTCGGATAATGATTAACAGTGGTTGGCAAAGTCATTTCAATTGTTGTGCAAAGTCATTTTTAGAGGCGGATAAGTGCTTAACAGTGGTTGGCAAAGCATTACACTTGTTAGGCAAAGTCATTTTAGAGGTCGGAAAGTGATTAACAGTGGTTGGCAAAGTCATTACAATTGTTGGGCAAAGTCATTTTATAGGTCGGATAAGTGATTACAGTGGTTGGCAAAGTCATTACAATTGTTGGGCAAAGTCATTTTTAGAGTTCGGATTAGTGATTAACAGTGGTTGGCAAAGTCATTACAATTGTTGGGCAAAGTCATTTCTAGAATTCGGATAATGATTAACAGTGGTTGACAGAGTCATTACACTTGTTGGCAAAGTCATTTTTAGAGGTCGGATAAGTGATTAACAGTGGTTGGCAAAACATTACAATTGTTGGGCAAAGTAATTTTTAGAGGTCGGATAAGTGATTAACAGTGGTTGGCAAGTCATTACAATTGTTGGTCAAAGTCATTTTAGAGTTCGGATAAGTGATTAACAGTGTTTGGCAAAGTCATTACAATTGTTGGGCAAAGTCATTTTTAGAGTTCGGATTAGTGATTAACAGTGGTTAACAAAGTCATTTCAATTGTTGGGCAAAGTCATTTTTAGAGGTCGGATAATTGATTAACAGTGGTTGGCAAAGTCATTTCAATTGTTGTGCAAAGTCATTTTAGAGGCCGGAGAAGTGCTTAACAGTGGTTGGCAAAGGCATTACACTTGTTAGGCAAAGTCATTTTTTAGAGGTCGGAAAAGTGATTAACAGTGGTTGGCAAAGTCATAACAATTGTTGGGCAAAGTCATTTATATAGGTCGGATAAGTGATTAACAGTGGTTGCAAAGTCATTACAATTGTTGGGCAAAGTCATTTTTAGAGTTCGGATTAGTGATTAACAGTGGTTGGCAAAGTCATTACAATTGTTGGGCAAAGTCATTTCTAGAATTCGGATAAGTGATTAACAGTGGCTTGACAGAGTCATTACACTTGTAAGGCAAAGTCATTTTTAGAGGTCGGATAAGTTGATTAACAGTGGTTGGCAAAAACATTACAATTGTTGGGCAAAGTAATTTTTAGAGGTCGGATAGTGATTAACAGTGGTTGGCAAAGTCATTACAATTGTTGGTCAAAGTCATTTTTAGAGTTCGGATAAGTGATTAACAGTGTTTGGCAAAGTCATTACAATTGTTGGGCAAAGTCATTTTTAGAGTTCGGATTAGTGATTAACAGTGGTTGGCAAAGTCATTACAATTGTTGGGCAGAGTCATTTTTAGAAGTCGGATAAGTGATTACCAGTGGTTGACAAAGTCATTACAATTGTTGGGCAAAGTCATTTCTTGAGCTCGGATAATTGATTATCAGTGGTTGGCAAAGTGATTACAATTTTTGGGCTAAGTCATTTTTAGAGGTCGGATTAGTGATTAACAGTGGTTGGCAAAGTCATTCCAATTGTTGGGCAAAGTCATTTTTAGAGGTCGGATAATTGATTAATAGTGGTTGGCAAAGTCATTTCAATTGTTGTGCAAAGTCATTTTTAGAGGTCGTATAAGTGCTTAACAGTGGTTAGCAAAGTCATTACAATTGTTGGGCAAAGTCATTTTTAGAGTTCGGATTAGTGATTAACAGTGGTTGACAGAGTCATTACACTTGTAAGGCAAAGTCATTTTTAGAGGTCGGATAAGTGATTAACAGTGGTTGGCAAAACATTACAATTGTTGGGCAAAGTAATTTTTAAAGGTCGGATAAGTGATTAACAGTGGTTGGCAAAGTCATTACAATTGTTGGTCAAAGCCATTTTTAGAGTTCGGATAAGTGATTAACAGTGTTTGGCAAAGTCATTACAATTGTTGGGCAAAGTCATTTTTAGAGTTCGGATTAGTGATTAACAGTGGTTGGCAAAGTCATTACAATTGTTGGGCAGAGTCATTTTTAGAAGTCGGATAAGTGATTACCAGTGGTTGACAAAGTCATTACAATTGTTGGGCAAAGTCATTTCTAGAGCTCGGATATTGATTATCAGTGGTTGGCAAAGTGATTACAATTGTTGGGCAAAGTCGTTTCTAGAAATCGGATAGTGATTACAGTGGTTGGCAAAGTCATTCCAATTGTTGGGCAAAGTCATTTTAGAGTTCGGATTTGTGATTAACAGTGGGTTGGCAAAGTCATTACAATTGTTGGGCAAAGTCATTTCAAGAGATCGGATAAGTGATTTACAGTGGTTGGCAAAGTCATTACAATTGTTGGGCAAAGTCTTTTCTAGAGATCGGATAAGTGATTAACAGTGGTTGGCAAGGTCATTACAATTGTTGGGCAAAGTCATTTTTAGAGGCCGGATAAGTGCTTTGCTGTGGTTGGCAAAGTCATTACAATTGTTGGGCAAAGTCATTTTTAGAGGTCGGATAATTGATTAACAGTGGTTGGCAAAGTCATTTCAATTGTGTGCAAAGTCATTTTTAGAATTCGGATAAGTGCTTAACAGTTGTTAGCAAAGTCATTACAATTGTTGGCAAAGTCATTTTAGAGGTCGGATAAGTGATTAACAGTGGTTGGCAAAGTCATTACACTTGTTAGGCAAAGTCATTTTTAGAGGTCGGATAAGTGATTAACAGTGGTTGGCAAAGTCATTACAATTGTTGGGCAAAGTCATTTCTAGAAATCGGAAAAGTGATGAACAGTGGGTGACAAAGTCATTACACTTGTGGGCAAAGTCATTTTTAGAGGTCGGAGACGTGATTAACAGTGGTTGGCAAAGTCATTACAATTGGTTGGCAAAGTCATTTTTAGAGGTCGGATTAGTGATTAACAGTGGTTGGCAAAGTCATTTCAATTGTTGGGCAAAGTCATTTTTAGAGGCCGGATAAGTGATTAACAGTGGTTGGCAAAGTCATTACAATTGTTGGGCAAAGTCATTTCTAGAGATCGGATAAGTGATTAACAGTGGTTGACAAAGTCATTTCAATTGTTGTGCAAAGTCATTTTTAGAGGTCGGATAAGTGATTAACAGTGGTTGGCAAAGTCATTACAATTGTTGGGCAAAGTCATTTTTAGAGGTCGGATAATTGATTAACAGTGGTTGGCAAAGTCATTTCAATTGTTGTGCAAAGTCATTTTTAGAGGCCGGATAAGTGCTTAACTGTGGTTGGCAAATTCATTACAATTGTTGGGCAAAGTCATTTTTAGAGGTCGGATAATGATTAACAGTGGTTGGCAAAGTCATTTCAATTGTTGTGCAAAGTCATTTTAGAGGCCGGATAAGTGCTTAACAGTGGTTGGCAAAGTCATTACAATTGTTGGGCAAAGTCATTTTTAGAGTTCGGATTTGTGATTAACAGTGGTTGGCAAAGTCATTACAATTGTTGGGCAAAGTCATTTCAAGAGATCGGATAAGTGATTTACAGTGGTTGGCAAAGTCATTACAATTGTTGGGCAAAGTCTTTTCTAGAGATCGGATAAGTGATTAACAGTGGTTGGCAAGGTCATTACAATTGTTGGGCAAAGTCATTTTTAGAGGCCGGATAAGTGCTTTACTGTGGTTGGCAAAGTCATTACAATTGTTGGGCAAAGTCATTTTTAGAGGCCGGATAAGTGATTAACAGTGGTTGGCAAAGTCATTACAATTGTTGGGCTAAGTCATTTTTAGAGGTCGGATTAGTGATAACAGTTGTTAGCAAAGTCATTACAATTGTTGGGCAAAGTCATTTCTAGAGATCGGATAAGTGATTAACAGTGGTTGGCAAAGTCATTACAATTGTTGGGCAAATTCATTTCTAGAGATCGGATAAGTGATTAAAAGTGGTTGACAAAGTCATTACACTTGTTAGGCAAAGTCATTTTTAGAGGTCGGATAATTGATTAACAGTGGTTGGCAAAGTCATTTCAATTGTTGTGCAAAGTCATTTTTAGAGGTCGGATAAGTGCTTAACAGTGGTTAATAAAATCATTACAATTGTTGGGCAAAGTCATTTTTAGAGGTCGGATAATTGATTAACAGTGGTTGGCAAAGTCATTACAATTGTTGGTCAATGTCATTTTTAGAGGCCGGATAAGTGCTTAACTGTGGTTGGCAAATTCATTACAATTGTTGGGCAAAGTCATTTTTAGAGGTCGGATAATGATTAACAGTGGTTGGCAAAGTCATTTCAGTTGTTGTGCAAAGTCATTTTTAGAGGCCGGATAAGTGCTTAACAGTGGTTGGCAAAGTCATTACAATTGTTGGGCAAAGTCATTTTTAGAGTTCGGATTTGTGATTAACAGTGGTTGCAAATCATAACAATTGTTGGGCAAGGTCATTTTTAGAGGTCGGATAAGTGATTAACAGTGGTTGGCAAAGTCATTTCAATTGTTGTGCAAAGTCATTTTTAGAGGCCGGATAAGTGCTTAACTGTGGTTGGCAAATTCATTACAATTGTTGGGCTAAGTCATTTTTTAGAGGTCGGATAATTGATTAACCAGTGGTTGGCAAAGTCATTTCAATTGTTGGGCAAAGTCATTTTTAGAGGTCGGATTAGTGATTAACAGTGGTTGGCAAAGTCATTACAATTGTTGGGCAAAGTCATTTCTAGAGATCGGATAAGTGATTTAACAGTGGTTGGCAAAGTCATTACAATTGTTGGGCAAATTCATTTCTAGAGATCGGATAAGTGATTAACAGTGGTTGACAAAGTCATTACACTTGTTAGGCAAAGTCATTTTTAGAGGCCGGATAAGTGCTTAACTGTGGTTGGCAAATTCATTACAATTGTTGGGCAAAGTCATTTTTAGAGGTCGGATAATTGATTAACAGTGGTTGGCAAAGTCATTTCAATTGTTGTGCAAAGTCATTTTTAGAGGCCGGATAAGTGCTTAACAGTGGTTGGCAAAGTCATTACAATTGTTGGGCAAAGTCATTTTTAGAGTTCGGATTTTGTGATTAACAGTGGTTGGCAAAGTCATTACAATTGTTGGGCAAAGTCATTTCAAGAGATCGGATAAGTGATTTACAGTGGTTGGCAAAGTCATTACAATTGTTGGGCAAAGTCTTTTCTAGAGATCGGATAAGTGATTAACAGTGGTTGGCAAGGTCATTACAATTGTTGGGCAAAGTCATTTTTAGAGGCCGGATAAGTGCTTTACTGTGGTTGGCAAAGTCATTACAATTGTTGGGCAAAGTCATTTTAGAGGCCGGATAAGTGATTAACAGTGGTTGGCAAAGTCATTACAATTGTTGGGCTAAGTCATTTTTAGAGGTCGGATTAGTGATTAACAGTTGTTAGCAAAGTCATTACAATTGTTGGGCAAAGTCATTTCTAGAGATCGGATAAGTGATTAACAGTGGTTGGCAAAGTCATTACAATTGTTGGGCAAATTCATTTCTAGAGATCGGATAAGTGATTAACAGTGGTTGACAAAGTCATTACACTTGTTAGGCAAAGTCATTTTTAGAGGTCGGATAATTGATTAACAGTGGTTGGCAAAGTCATTTCAATTGTTGTGCAAAGTCATTTTTAGAGGTCGGATAAGTGCTTAACAGTGGTTAATAAAATCATTACAATTGTTGGGCAAAGTCATTTTTAGAGGTCGGATAATTGATTAACAGTGGTTGGCAAAGTCATTACAATTGTTGGTCAATGTCATTTTTAGAGGCCGGATAAGTGCTTAACTGTGGTTGGCAAATTCATTACAATTGTTGGGCAAAGTCATTTTTAGAGGTCGGATAATTGATTAACAGTGGTTGGCAAAGTCATTTCAGTTGTTGTGCAAAGTCATTTTTAGAGGCCGGATAAGTGCTTAACAGTGGTTGGCAAAGTCATTACAATTGTTGGGCAAAGTCATTTTTAGAGTTCGGATTTGTGATTAACAGTGGTTGGCAAAATCATAACAATTGTTGGGCAAGGTCATTTTTAGAGGTCGGATAAGTGATTAACAGTGGTTGGCAAAGTCATTTCAATTGTTGTGCAAAGTCATTTTTAGAGGCCGGATAAGTGCTTAACTGTGGTTGGCAAATTCATTACAATTGTTGGGCTAAGTCATTTTTAGAGGTCGGATAATTGATTAACAGTGGTTGGCAAAGTCATTTCAATTGTTGGGCAAAGTCATTTTTAGAGGTCGGATTAGTGATTAACAGTGGTTGGCAAAGTCATTACAATTGTTGGGCAAAGTCATTTCTAGAGATCGGATAAGTGATTAACAGTGGTTGGCAAAGTCATTACAATTGTTGGGCAAATTCATTTCTAGAGATCGGATAAGTGATTAACAGTGGTTGACAAAGTCATTACACTTGTTAGGCAAAGTCATTTTTAGAGGTCGGATAATTGATTAACAGTGGTTGGCAAAGTCATTTCAATTGTTGTGCAAAGTCATTTTTAGAGGTCAGATAAGTGCTTAACAGTGGTTAGCAAAATCATTACAATTGTTGGGCAAAGTCATTTTTAGAGGTCGGATAATTGATTAACAGTGGTTGGCAAAGTCATTACAATTGATGGGCAAAGTCATTTCTAGAGATCGGATAAGTGATTAACAGTGGTTGACAAAGTCATTTCAATTGTTGTGCAAAGTCATTTTTAGAGGTCGGATAAGTGATTAACAGTGGTTGGCAAAGTCATTACAATTGTTGGGCAAAGTCATTTTTAGAGGTCGGATCAGTGCTTAACAGTGGTTAGCAAAGTCATTACAATTGTTGGGCAAAGTCATTTCTAGAGATCGGATAAGTGATAAACAGTGGTTGACAAAGTCATTACACTTGTTAGGCAAAGTCATTTTTAGAGGTCGGATAATTGATTAACAGTGGTTGGCAAAGTCATTTCAATTGTTGGGAAAAGTCATTTTTAGAGTTCGGATAAGTGATTAACAGTGGTTGGCAAAGTCATTACAATTGTTGGGCAAAGTCATTTTTAGATGTCGGATAATTGATTAACAGTATTTGGCAAAGTCATTTCAATTGTTGTGCAAAGTCATTTTTAGAGGTCGGATAAGTGATTAACAGTGGTTGGCAAAGTCATAACAATTGTTGGGCAAGGTCATTTTTAGAGGTCGGATAAGTGATTAACAGTGGTTGGCAAAGTCATTTCAATTGTTGTGCAAAGTCATTTTTAGAGGCCGGATAAGTGCTTAACTGTGGTTGGCAAATTCATTACAATTGTTGGGCTAAGTCATTTTTAGAGGTCGGATAATTGATTAACAGTGGTTGGCAAAGTCATTTCAATTGTTGGGCAAAGTCATTTTTAGAGGCCGGATAAGTGCTTAACTGTGGTTGGCAAATTCATTACAATTGTTGGGCAAAGTCATTTCTAGAGATCGGATAAGTGATTAACAGTGGTTGGCAAAGTCATTACAATTGTTGGGCAAAGTCATTTCTAGAGATCGGATAAGTGATTAACAGTGGTTGACAAAGTCATTACACTTGTTAGGCAAAGTCATTTTTAGAGGTCGGATAATTGATTAACAGTGGTTGGCAAAGTCATTTCAATTGTTGTGCAAAGTCATTTTTAGAGGTCGGATAAGTGCTTAACAGTGGTTAATAAAATCATTACAATTGTTGGGCAAAGTCATTTTTAGAGGTCGGATAATTGATTAACAGTGGTTGGCAAAGTCATTTCAATTGTTGGGCAAAGTCATTTTTAGAGGTCGGATTAGTGATTAACAGTGGTTGGCAAAGTCATTTCAATTGTTGTGCAAAGTCATTTTTAGAGGCCGGATAAGTGCTTAACTGTGGTTGGCAAATTCATTACAATTGTTGGGCAAAGTCATTTTTAGAGGTCGGATAATTGATTAACAGTGGTTGGCAAAGTCATTTCAATTGTTGGGCAAAGTCATTTTTAGAGGCCGGATAAGTGATTAACAGTGGTTGGCAAAGTCATTACAATTGTTGGGCAAAGTCATTTTTAGAGTTCGGATTTGTGATTAACAGTGGTTGGCAAAGTCATTTCAATTGTTTTGCAAAGTCATTTTTAGAGGTCGGATAAGTGATTAACAGTGGTTGGCAAAGTCATTACAATTGTTGGGCAAAGTCTTTTCTAGAGATCGGATAAGTGATTAACAGTGGTTGGCAAGGTCATTACAATTGTTGGGCAAAGTCATTTTTAGAGGTCGGATAAGTGTTTAACATTGGTTGGCAAAGTCATTACAATTGTTGGGCAAAGTCATTTCTAGAGATCGGATAAGTGATTAACAGTGGTTGGCAAAGTCATTACAATTGTTGGGCAAAGTCATTTTTAGAGGTTAGATAAGTGCTTAACAGTGGTTGGCAAAGTCATTTCAATTGTTGGGCAAAGTCATTTTTAGAGGTCGGATAAGTGCTTAACAGTGGTTAGCAAAGTCATTACAATTGTTGGGCAAAGTCATTTTTAGAGGTCGGGTAATTGATTAACAGTGGTTAGCAAAGTCATTTCAATTGTTGTGCAAAGTCATTTCTAGAGGTCGGATAAGTGATTTACAGTGGTTGGCAAGGTCATTACAATTGTTGGGCAAAGTCATTTTTAGAGGTCGGAGAAGTGTTTAACAGTGGTTGGCAAAGTCATTACAATTGTTGGGCAAAGTCATTTCAAGAGATCGGATAAGTGATTAACAGTGGTTGGCAAAGTCATTACAATTGTTGGGCAAAGTCATTTTTAGAGTTCGGATTAGTGATAAACAGTGGTTGGCAAAGTCATTACAATTGTTGGGCAAAGTCATTTTTAGAGGTCGGATATTTGATTAACAGTGTTTGGCAAAGTCATTTCAATTAATGAGCAAAGTCATTTTTAGAATTCGGATAAGTGCTTAACAGTGGTTGGCAAAATCATTACAATTGTTGTGCAAAGTCATTTTTAGAGGCCGGATAAGTGCTTAACAGTGGTTGGCAAAGTCATTACAATTGTTGGGCAAAGTCATTTTACGAGGTCGGATAAGTGATTAACAGTGGTTGGCAAAGTCATTACAATTGTTGGGCATAGTCATTTCAAGAGATCGGATAAGTGATAAACAGTGGTTGGCAAAGTCATTACAATTGTTGGGCAAAGTCTTTTCTAGAGATCGGATGAGTGATTAACAGTGGTTGGCAAGGTCATTACAATTGTTTGGCAAAGTCATTTTTAGAGGTCGGATAAGTGTTTAACAGTGGTTGGCAAAGTCATTACAATTGTTGGGCAAAGTCATTTCTAGAGATCGGATAAGTGATTAACAGTGGTTGGCAAAGTCATTACAATTGTTGGGCAAAGTCATTTTTAGAGTTAAGATTAGTGATAAACAGTGGTTGGCAAAGTCATTACAATTGTTGGGCAAAGTCATTTTTAGAGGTCGGATAATTGATTAACAGTGTTTGGCAAAGTCATTTCAATTAATGATCAAAGTCATTTTAGAATTCGGATAAGTGCTTAACAGTGGTTAGCAAAATCATTACAATTGTTGGGCAAAGTCATTATTAGAGGTCGGATAAGTGATTAACAGTGGTTGGCAAAGTCATTACAATTGTTGGGCAAAGTCATTTCAAGAGATCGGATAAGTGATTAACAGTGGTTAGCAAGGTCATTACAATTGTTGGGCAAAGTCATTTTTAGAGGTCGGATTAGTGATAAACAGTGGTTGGCAAAGTCATTACAATTGTTGGGCAAAGTCATTTTTAGAGGTCGGATAATTGATTAACAGTGTTTGGCAAAGTCATTTCAATTAGTGTGCAAAGTCATTTTTAGAATTCGGATAAGTGCTTAACAGTGGTTGGCAAATTCATTACAATTGTTGGTCAAAGTCATTTTTAGAGGTCGGATAAGTGATTAACAAAGGTTGGCAAAGTCATTACAATTGTTGGGCAAAGTCATTTCAAGAGATCGGATAAGTGATTAACAGTGGTTGGCAAAGTCATTACAATTGTTGGGCAAAGTCATTTTTAGAGTTCGGATGAGTGATTAACAGTGGTTGGCAAAGTCATAACAATTGTTGGGCAAAGTCATTTTTAGAGGTCGGATAATTGATTAACAGTGGTTGGCAAAGTCATTTCAATTGTTTTGCAAAGTCATTTTTAGAGGTCGGATAAGTGATTAACAGTGGTTGGCAAATTCATTACAATTGTTGGTCAAAGTCATTTTTAGAGGTCGGATAAGTGATTAACAGTGGTTGGCAAAGTCATTTCAATTGTTTTGCAAAGTCATTTTTAGAGGTCGGATAAGTGCTTAACAGTGGTTGGCAAATTCATTACAATTGTTGGTCAAAGTCATTTTTAGAGGTCGGATAATTGATTAACAGTGGTTGGCAAAGTCATTTCAATTGTTTTGCAAAGTCATTTTTAGAGGTCGGATAAGTGATTAACAGTGGTTGGCAAAGTCATTAAAATTGTTGGGCAAAGTCATTTCTAGAGATCGGATAAGTGATTAAAAGTGGTTGGCAAAGTCATTACAATTGTTGGGCAAAGTCATTTTTAGAGTTCGGATGAGTGATTAACTGTGGTTGGCAAAGTCATAACAATTGTTGGGCAAAGTCATTTTTAGAGGTCGGATAATTGATTAACAGTGGTTGGCAAAGTCATTTCAATTGTTTTGCAAAGTCATTTTTAGAGGTCGGATAATTGATTAACAGTGGTTGGCAAAGTCATTACAATTGTTGGGCAAAGTCATTTTTAGAGGTCGGATAAGTGATTAACAGTGGTTGGCAAAGTCATTACAATTGTTGGTCAATGTCATTTTTAGAGGTCGGATAAGTGATTAACAGTGGTTGGCAAAGTCATTACAATTGCTGGGCAAAGTCATTTTTAGAGGTCGGATAAGTGATTAACAGTGGTTGGCAAATTAATTACAATTGTTGGACAAAGTCATTTTAGAGGTCGGATAAGTGATTAACAGTGGTTGGCAAAGTCATTACAATTGTTGGGCAAAGTCATTTTTAGAGGTCGGATAATTGATTAACAGTGGTTGGCAAAGTCATTTCAATTGTTGTGCAAAGTCATTTTTAGAGGTCGGATGAGTGCTAAACAGTGGTTAGCAAAGTCATTACAATTGTTGGTCAATGTCATTTTTAGAGGTCGGATAAGTGATTAACAGTGGTTGGCAAAGTCATTACAATTGTTGGGCAAAGTCATTTCAAGAGATCGGATAAGTGATTAACAGTGGTTGGCAAAGTCATTACAATTGTTGGGCAAAGTCATTTTTAGATTTCGGATAAGTGATTAACAGTGGTTGGCAAAGTCATTACATTTGTTGGACAAAGTCATTTTTAGAGGTCGGATAAGTGATTAACAGTGGTTGGCAAAGTCATTACAATTGTTGGGCAAAGTCATTTTTAGAGGTCGGATAATTGATTAACAGTGGTTGGCAAAGTCATTTCAATTGTTGTGCAAAGTCATTTTTAGAGGTCGGATGAGTGCTAAACAGTGGTTAGCAAAGTCATTACAATTGTTGGTCAATGTCATTTTTAGAGGTCGGATAAGTGATTAACAGTGGTTGGCAAAGTCATTACAATTGTTGGGCAAAGTCATTTCAAGAGATCGGATAAGTGATTTACAGTGGTTGGCAAAGTCATTACAATTGTTGGGCAAAGTCATTTTTAGATTTCGGATAAGTGATTAACAGTGGTTGGCAAAGTCATTACATTTGTTGGACAAAGTCATTTTAAGAGGTCGGATAATTGATTAACAGTGGTTGGCAAAGTCATTTCAATTGTTGTGCAAAGTCATTTTTAGAGGTCGGATAAGTGCTTAACAGTGGTTAGCAAAGTCATTACAATTGTTGGGCAAAGTCATTTTTAGAGGTCGGGTAATTGATTAACAGTGGTTAGCAAAGTCATTTCAATTGTTGTGCAAAGTCATTTCTAGAGGTCGGATAAGTGATTTACAGTGGTGGGCAAAGTCATTACAATTTTTTGGCAAATTCATTTCAAGAGATCGGTTAAGTGATTAACAGTGGTTGGCAAAGTCATTACAATTGTTGGTCAAAGTAATTTTTAGAGTTCGGATAAGTGATTAACAGTGGTTGGCAAAGTCATTACAATTGTTGGGCAAAGTCATTTCAAGAGATCGGATAAGTGATTAACAGTGGTTGGCAAAGTCATTACAATTGTTGGGCAAAGTCATTTTTAGATTTCGGATAAGTGATTAACAGTGGTTGGCAAAGTCATTACATTTGTTGGACAAAGTCATTTTAAGAGGTCGGATAATTGATTAACAGTGGTTGGCAAAGTCATTTCAATTGTTGTGCAAAGTCATTTTTAGAGGTCGGATAAGTGCTTGACAGTGGTTAGCAAAGTCATTACAATTGTTGGGCAAAGTCATTTTTAGAGGTCGGGTAATTGATTAACAGTGGTTAGCAAAGTCATTTCAATTGTTGTGCAAAGTCATTTCTAGAGGTCGGATAAGTGATTTACAGTGGTGGGCAAAGTCATTACAATTTTTAGGCAAATTCATTTCAAGAGATCGGTTAAGTGATTAACAGTGGTTGGCAAAGTCATTACAATTGTTGGTCAAAGTAATTTTTAGAGTTCGGATAAGTGATTAACAGTGGTTGGCAAAGTCATTACAATTGTTGGGCAAATGCATTTCTAGAGATCGGATAAGTGATTAACAGTGGTTGGCAAAGTCATTACAATTGTTGGGCAAAGTCATTTTTAGAGGTCGGATAATTGATTAACAGTGGTTGGCAAAGTCATTTCAATTGTTTTGCAAAGTCATTTTTTAGAGGTCGGATAATTGATTAACAGTGGTTGGCAAAGTCATTACAATTGTTGGGCAAAGTCATTTATAGAGGTCGGATTAGTGATTAACAGTGGTTGGCAAAGTCATTACAATTGTTGGTCAATGTCATTTTTAGAGGTCGGATAAGTGATTAACAGTGGTTGGCAAAGTCATTACAATTGCTGGGCAAAGTCATTTTTAGAGGTCGGATAAGTGATTAACAGTGGTTGGCAAATTAATTACAATTGTTGGACAAAGTCATTTTTAGAGGTCGGATAAGTGATTAACAGTGGTTGGCAAAGTCATTACAATTGTTGGGCAAAGTCGTTTTTAGAGGTCGGATAATTGATTAACAGTGGTTGGCAAAGTCATTTCAATTGTTGTGCAAAGTCATTTTTAGAGGTCGGATGAGTGCTAAACAGTGGTTAGCAAAGTCATTACAATTGTTGGTCAATGTCATTTTTAGAGGTCGGATAAGTGATTTACAGTGGTTGGCAAAGTCATTACAATTGTTGGGCAAAGTCATTTCAAGAGATCGGATAAGTGATTAACAGTGGTTGGCAAAGTCATAACAATTGTTGGGCAAAGTCATTTTTAGATTTCGGATAAGTGATTAACAGTGGTTGGCAAAGTCATTACATTTGTTGGACAAAGTCATTTTAAGAGGTCGGATAATTGATTAACAGTGGTTGGCAAAGTCATTTCAATTGTTGTGCAAAGTCATTTTTAGAGGTCGGATAAGTGCTTAACAGTGGTTAGCAAAGTCATTTCAATTGTTGGGCAAAGTCATTATTAGAGGTCGGGTAATTGATTAACAGTGGTTAGCAAAGTCATTTCAATTGTTGTGCAAAGTCATTTCTAGAGGTCGGATAAGTGATTTACAGTGGTGGGCAAAGTCATTTCAATTTTTAGGCAAATTCAT
Organism: Brachionus asplanchnoidis; assembly: GCA_025491095.1. Classification (NCBI taxonomy): domain Eukaryota; kingdom Metazoa; phylum Rotifera; class Eurotatoria; order Ploima; family Brachionidae; genus Brachionus; species Brachionus asplanchnoidis. Next base: position 78,419 of record JAILYF010000157.1, read on the forward strand.
TTCAAGAGATCGGTTAAGTGATTAACAGTGGTTGGCAAAGTCATTACAATTGTTGGTCAAAGTAATTTTTAGAGTTCGGATAAGTGATTAACAGTGGTTGGCAAAGTCATTACAATTGTTGGGCAAATGCATTTCTAGAGATCGGATAAGTGATTAACAGTGGTTGGCAAAGTCGTTACAATTGTTGGGCAAAGTCATTTTTAGAGGTCGGATGAGTGCTTAACAGTGGTTAGCAAAGTCATTACAATTGTTGGGCAAAGTCGTTTTTAGAGGTCGGATAATTGATTAACAGTGGTTGGCAAAGTCATTTCAATTGTTGTGCAAAGTCATTTTTAGAGGTCGGATGAGTGCTAAACAGTGGTTAGCAAAGTCATTACAATTGTTGGTCAATGTCATTTTTAGAGGTCGGATAAGTGATTTACAGTGGTTGGCAAAGTCATTACAATTGTTGGGCAAAGTCATTTCAAGAGATCGGATAAGTGATTAACAGTGGTTGGCAAAGTCATAACAATTGTTGGGCAAAGTCATTTTTAGATTTCGGATAAGTGATTAACAGTGGTTGGCAAAGTCATTACATTTGTTGGACAAAGTCATTTTAAGAGGTCGGATAATTGATTAACAGTGGTTGGCAAAGTCATTTCAATTGTTGTGCAAAGTCATTTTTAGAGGTCGGATAAGTGCTTAACAGTGGTTAGCAAAGTCATTTCAATTGTTGGGCAAAGTCATTTTTAGAGGTCGGGTAATTGATTAACAGTGGTTAGCAAAGTCATTTCAATTGTTGTGCAAAGTCATTTCTAGAGGTCGGATAAGTGATTTACAGTGGTGGGCAAAGTCATTACAATTTTTAGGCAAATTTATTTCAAGAGATCGGTTAAGTGATTAACAGTGGTTGGCAAAGTCATTACAATTGTTGGTCAAAGTAATTTTTAGAGTTCGGATAAGTGATTAACAGTGGTTGGCAAAGTCATTACAATTGTTGGGCAAATGCATTTCTAGAGATCGGATAAGTGATTAACAGTGGTTGGCAAAGTCGTTACAATTGTTGGGCAAAGTCATTTTTAGAGGTCGGACGAGTGCTTAACAGTGGTTGGCAAAGTCATTACAATTGTTGGGCAAAGTCATTTCAAGAGATCGGATAAGTGATTAGCAGTGGTTGTTAAAGTCATTTCAATTGCTTTGCAAAGTCATTTTTAGAGGTCAGATAAGTGATTAGCAGTGGTTGGCAAAGTCATTACAATTGTTGGGCAAAGTCATTTTTAGAGGTCAGATAAGTGATTAGCAGTGGTTGGCAAAGTCATTACAATTGTTGGGCAAAGTCATTTCAAGAGATCGGATAAGTGATTAGCAGTGGTTGGCAAAGTCATTTCAATTGCTTTGCAAAGTCATTTTTAGAGGTCAGATAAGTGATTAGCAGTGGTTGGCAAAGTCATTACAATTGTTGGGCAAAGTCATTTCAAGAGATTGGATAAGTGATTAACAGTGGTTGGCAAAGTCGTTACAATTGTTGGGCAAAGTCATTTTTAGAGGTCGGATAAGTGCTTAACAGTGGTTGGCAAAGTCATTACAATTGTTGGGCAAAGTCATTTTTAGAGGTCGGATGAGTGCTTAACAGTGGTTAGCAAAGTCATTACAATTGTTGGGCAAAGTCATTTCTAGAGATCGGATAAGTGATTAACAGTGGTTGGCAAAGTCGTTACAATTGTTGGGCAAAGTCATTTTTAGAGGTCGGATAAGTGCTTAACAGTGGTTGGCAAAGTCATTACAATTGTTGGGCAAAGTCATTTTTAGAGGTCGGATGAGTGCTTAACAGTGGTTAGCAAAGTCATTACAATTGTTGGGCAAAGTCATTTTTAGAGGTCAGATAAGTGATTAGCAGTGGTTGGCAAAGTCATTACAATTGTTGGGCAAAGTCATTTCAAGAGATCGGATAAGTGATTAGCAGTGGTTGGCAAAGTCATTTCAATTGCTTTGCAAAGTCATTTTTAGAGGTCAGATAAGTGATTAGCAGTGGTTGGCAAAGTCATTACAATTGTTGGGCAAAGTCATTTCAAGAGATTGGATAAGTGATTAACAGTGGTTGGCAAAGTCATTTTTAGAGTTCGGATTATTGATTAACAGTGGTTGGCAAAGTCATTACAATTGTTGGGCAAAGTCATTTTTAGAGGTCGGATAATTGATTAACAGTGGTTGGCAAAGTCATTTCAATTGTTGGGCAAAGTCATTTTTAGAGGTCGGATAATTGATTAACAGTGGTTGGCAAAGTCATTTCAATTGCTTTGCAAAGTCATTTTTAGAGGTCGGATAAGTGATTAGCAGTGGTTGGCAAAGTCATTTCAATTGCTTTGCAAAGTCATTTTTAGAGGTTAGATAAGTGATTAGCAGTGGTTGGCAAAGTCATTACAATTGTTGGGCAAAGTCATTTCAAGAGATCGGATAAGTGATTAACAGTGGTTGGCAAAGTCATTACAATTGTTGGGCAAAGTCATTTTTAGAGGTCGGATAAGTGCTTAACAGTGGTTGACAAAGTCATTTCAATTGTTGTGCAAAGTCATTTTTAGAGGTCGGATAAGTGATTAACAGTGGTTGGCAAATTCATTACAATTGTTGGGCAAAGTCATTTTTAGAGGTCGGATCAGTGCTTAACAGTGGTTAGCAAAGTCATTACAATTGTTGGGCAAAGTCATTTCTAGAGGTCGGATAAGTGCTTAACAGTGGTTGGCAAAGTCATTACAATTGTTGGGCAAAGTCATTTTTAGAGGTCGGATAATTGATTAACAGTGGTTGGCAAAGTCATTTCAATTGTTGTGCAAAGTCATTTTTAGAGGTCGGATGAGTGCTAAACAGTGGTTAGCAAAGTCATTACAATTGTTGGGCAAAGTCATTTTTAGAGGTCGGATAATAGATTAACAGTGGTTGGCAAAGTCATTTCAATTGCTTTGCAAAGTCATTTTTAGAGGTCGGATAAGTGATTAGCAGTGGTTGGCAAAGTCATTACAATTGTTGGGCAAAGTCATTTCAAGAGATCGGATAAGTGATTAACAGTGGTTGGCAAAGTCATTTCAATTGTTGGTCAAAGTCATTTCTAGAGATCGGATAAGTGATTAACAGTGGTTGGCAAGGTCATTACAATTGTTGGGCAAAGTCATTTTTAGAGTTCGGATTATTGATTAACAGTGGTTGGCAAAGTCATTACAATTGTTGGGCAAAGTCATTTCAAGAGATCGGATAAGTGATTAACAGTGGTTAGCAAGGTCATTACAATTGTTGGGCAAAGTCATTTTTAGAGGTCGGATTAGTGATAAACAGTGGTTGGCAAAGTCATTACAATTGTTGGGCAAAGTCATTTTTAGAGGTCGGATAATTGATTAACAGTGTTTGGCAAAGTCATTTCAATTAATGTGCAAAGTCATTTTTAGAATTCGGATAAGTGCTTAACAGTGGTTAGCAAAATCATTTCAATTGTTGGGCAAAGTCATTTTTAGAGGTCGGATCAGTGCTTAACAGTGGTTAGCAAAGTCATTACAATTGTTGGGCAAAGTCATTTCTAGAGGTCGGATAAGTGCTTAACAGTGGTTGGCAAAGTCATTACAATTGTTGGGCAAAGTCATTTTTAGAGGTCGGATAATTGATTAACAGTGGTTGGCAAAGTCATTTCAATTGTTGTGCAAAGTCATTTTTAGAGGTCGGATGAGTGCTAAACAGTGGTTAGCAAAGTCATTACAATTGTTGGGCAAAGTCATTTTTAGAGGTCGGATAATAGATTAACAGTGGTTGGCAAAGTCATTTCAATTGCTTTGCAAAGTCATTTTTAGAGGTCGGATAAGTGATTAGCAGTGGTTGGCAAAGTCATTACAATTGTTGGGCAAAGTCATTTCAAGAGATCGGATAAGTGATTAACAGTGGTTGGCAAAGTCATTTCAATTGTTGGTCAAAGTCATTTCTAGAGATCGAATAAGTGATTAACAGTGGTTGGCAAGGTCATTACAATTGTTGGGCAAAGTCATTTTTAGAGTTCGGATTATTGATTAACAGTGGTTGGCAAAGTCATTACAATTGTTGGGCAAAGTCATTTCAAGAGATCGGATAAGTGATTAACAGTGGTTAGCAAGGTCATTACAATTGTTGGGCAAAGTCATTTTTAGAGGTCGGATTAGTGATAAACAGTGGTTGGCAAAGTCATTACAATTGTTGGGCAAAGTCATTTTTAGAGGTCGGATAATTGATTAACAGTGTTTGGCAAAGTCATTTCAATTAATGTGCAAAGTCATTTTTAGAATTCGGATAAGTGCTTAACAGTGGTTAGCAAAATCATTTCAATTGTTGGGCAAAGTCATTATTAGAGGTCGGATAAGTGATTAACAAAGTTTGGCAAAGTCATTACAATTGTTGGGCAAAGTCATTTCAAGAGATCGGATAAGTGATTAACAGTGGTTGGCAAAGTCATTACAATTGTTGGGCAAAGTCATTTCTAGAGATCGGATAAGTGATTAAAAGTGGTTGGCAAAGTCATTACAATTGTTGGGCAAAGTCATTTTTAGAGTTCGGATGAGTGATTAACAGTGGTTGGCAAAGTCATAACAATTGTTGGGCAAAGTCATTTTTAGAGGTCGGATAATTGATTAACAGTGGTTGGCAAAGTCATTTCAATTGTTTTGCAAAGTCATTTTTAGAGGTCGGATAAGTGATTAACAGTGGTTGGCAAATTCATTACAATTGTTGGTCAAAGTCATTTTTAGAGGTCGGATAAGTGATTAACAGTGGTTGGCAAAGTCATTTCAATTGTTTTGCAAAGTCATTTTTAGAGGTCGGATAAGTGATTAACAGTGGTTGGCAAATTCATTACAATTGTTGGTCAAAGTCATTTTTAGAGGTCGGATAATTGATTAACAGTGGTTGGCAATGTCATTTCAATTGTTTTGCAAAGTCATTTTTAGAGGTCGGATAAGTGATTAACAGTGGTTGGCAAAGTCATTACAATTGTTGGGCAAAGTCATTTCTAGAGATCGGATAAGTGATTAAAAGTGGTTGGCAAAGTCATTACAATTGTTGGGCAAAGTCATTTATAGAGTTCGGATGAGTGATTAACAGTGGTTGGCAAAGTCATAACAATCGTTGGGCAAAGTCATTTTTAGAGGTCGGATAATTGATTAACAGTGGTTGGCAAAGTCATTTCAATTGTTTTGCAAAGTCATTTTTAGAGGTCGGATAAGTGATTAACAGTGGTTGGCAAATTCATTACAATTGTTGGTCAAAGTCATTTTTAGAGGTCGGATAAGTGATTAACAGTGGTTGGCAAAGTCATTTCAATTGTTTTGCAAAGTCATTTTTAGAGGTCGGATAAGTGATTAACAGTGGTTGGCAAATTCATTACAATTGTTGGTCAAAGTCATTTTTAGAGGTCGGATAATTGATTAACAGTGGTTTTCAAAGTCATTTCAATTGTTTTGCAAAGTCATTTTTAGAGGTCGGATAAGTGATTAACAGTGGTTGGCAAAGTCATTACAATTGTTGGTCAATGTCATTTTTAGAGGTCGGATAAGTGATTAACAGTGGTTGGCAAAGTCATTACAATTGTTGGGCAAAGTCATTTTTAGAGGTCGGATAAGTGATTAACAGTGGTTGGCAAATTCATTACAATTGTTGGACAAAGTCATTTTTAGAGGTCGGATAAGTGATTAACAGTGGTTGGCAAAGTCATTACAATTGTTGGGCAAAGTCATTTTTAGAGGTCGGATAAGTGCTTATCAGTGGTTAGCAAAGTCATTACAATTGTTGGGCAAAGTCATTTTTAGAGGTCGGATAATTGATTAACAGTGGTTGGCAAAGTCATTTCAATTGTTTTGCAAAGTCATTTTTAGAGGTCGGATAAGTGATTAACAGTGGTTGGCAAAGTCATTACAATTGTTGGTCAATGTCATTTTTAGAGGTCGGATAAGTGATTAACAGTGGTTGGCAAAGTCATTACAATTGTTGGGCAAAGTCATTTCAAGAGATCGGATAAGTGATTAACAGTGGTTGGCAAAGTCATTACAATTGTTGGGCAAAGTCATTTTTAGATTTCGGATAAGTGATTAACAGTGGTTGGCAAAGTCATTACATTTGTTGGACAAAGTCATTTTAAGAGGTCGGATAATTGATTAATAGTGGTTGGCAAAGTCATTTCAATTGTTGTGCAAAGTCATTTTTAGAGGTCGTATAAGTGCTTAACAGTGGTTAGCAAAGTCATTACAATTGTTGGGCAAAGTCATTTTTAGAGGTCGGGTAATTGATTAACAGTGGTTAGCAAAGTCATTTCAATTGTTGTGCAAAGTCATTTCTAGAGGTCGGATAAGTGATTTACAGTGGTGGGCAAAGTCATTACAATTTTTAGGCAAATTCATTTCAAGAGATCGGTTAAGTGATTAACAGTGGTTGGCAAAGTCATTACAATTGTTGGTCAAAGTAATTTTTAGAGTTCGGATAAGTGATTAACAGTGGTTGGCAAAGTCATTACAATTGTTGGGCAAATGCATTTCTAGAGATCGGATAAGTGATTAACAGTGGTTGGCAAAGTCATTACAATTGTTGGGCAAAGTCATTTTTAGAGGTCGGATAAGTGCTTAACAGTGGTTGGCAAAGTCATTACAATTGTTGGGCAAAGTCATTTTTAGAGGTCGGATAATTGATTAACAGTGGTTGGCAAAGTCATTTCAATTGTTGTGCAAAGTCATTTCTAGAGGTCGGATAAGTGATTTACAGTGGTGGGCAAAGTCATTACAATTTTTAGGCAAATTCATTTCAAGAGATCGGTTAAGTGATTAACAGTGGTTGGCAAGGTCATTACAATTGTTGGTCAAAGTAATTTTTAGAGTTCGGATAAGTGATTAACAGTGGTTGGCAAAGTCATTACAATTGTTGGGCAAATGCATTTCTAGAGATCGGATAAGTGATTAACAGTGGTTGGCAAAGTCATAACAATTGTTGGGCAAAGTCATTTTTAGATTTCGGATAAGTGATTAACAGTGGTTGGCAAAGTCATTACAATTGTTGGGCAAAGTCATTTTTAGAGGTCGGATAATTGATTAACAGTGGTTGGCAAAGTCATTTCAATTGTTGTGCAAAGTCATTTTTAGAGGTCGGATGAGTGCTTAACTGTGGTTAGCAAAGTCATTACAATTGTTGGGCAAAGTCATTTTTAGAGGTCAGATAAGTGATTAGCAGTGGTTGGCAAAGTCATTACAATTGTTGGGCAAAGTCATTTCAAGAGATCGGATAAGTGATTAGCAGTGGTTGGCAAAGTCATTTCAATTGCTTTGCAAAGTTATTTTTAGAGGTCAGATAAGTGATTAGCAGTGGTTGGCAAAGTCATTACAATTGTTGGGCAAAGTCATTTCAAGAGATTGGATAAGTGATTAACAGTGGTTGGCAAAGTCATTTCAATTGTTGGTCAAAGTCATCTCTAGAGATCGGATAAGTGATTAACAGTGGTTGGCAAGGTCATTACAGTTGTTGGGCAAAGTCATTTTTAGAGTTCGGATTATTGATTAACAGTGGTTGGCAAAGTCATTACAATTGTTGGGCAAAGTCATTTTTAGAGGTCGGATAATTGATTAACAGTGGTTGGCAAAGTCATTTCAATTGTTGGGCAAAGTCATTTTTAGAGGTCGGATAATTGATTAACAGTGGTTGGCAAAGTCATTTCAATTGCTTTGCAAAGTCATTTTTAGAGGTCGGATAAGTGCTTAACAGTGGTTGGCAAAGTCATTACAATTGTTGGGCAAAGTCATTATTAGAGGTCGGATAATTGATTAACAGTGGTTGGCAAAGTCATTTCAATTGTTGTGCAAAGTCATTTCTAGAGGTCGGATAAGTGATTTACAGTGGTGGGCAAAGTCATTACAATTTTTAGGCAAATTCATTTCAAGAGATCGGTTAAGTGATTAACAGTGGTTGGCAAAGTCATTACAATTGTTGGTCAAAGTAATTTTTAGAGTTCGGATAAGTGATTAACAGTGGTTGGCAAAGTCATTACAATTGTTGGGCAAATGCATTTCTAGAGATCGGATAAGTGATTAACAGTGGTTGGCAAAGTCATTACAATTGTTGGGCAAAGTCATTTTTAGAGGTCGGATAAGTGCTTAACAGTGGTTGGCAAAGTCATTACAATTGTTGGGCAAAGTCATTTTTAGAGGTCGGATAATTGATTAACAGTGGTTGGCAAAGTCATTTCAATTGTTGTGCAAAGTCATTTTTAGAGGTCGGATGAGTGCTTAACTGTGGTTAGCAAAGTCATTACAATTGTTGGGCAAAGTCATTTTTAGAGGTCAGATAAGTGATTAGCAGTGGTTGGCAAAGTCATTACAATTGTTGGGCAAAGTCATTTCAAGAGATCGGATAAGTGATTAGCAGTGGTTGGCAAAGTCATTTCAATTGCTTTGCAAAGTTATTTTTAGAGGTCAGATAAGTGATTAGCAGTGGTTGGCAAAGTCATTACAATTGTTGGGCAAAGTCATTTCAAGAGATTGGATAAGTGATTAACAGTGGTTGGCAAAGTCATTTCAATTGTTGGTCAAAGTCATCTCTAGAGATCGGATAAGTGATTAACAGTGGTTGGCAAGGTCATTACAGTTGTTGGGCAAAGTCATTTTTAGAGTTCGGATTATTGATTAACAGTGGTTGGCAAAGTAATTACAATTGTTGGGCAAAGTCATTTTTAGAGGTCGGATAATTGATTAACAGTGGTTGGCAAAGTCATTTCAATTGATGGGCAAAGTCATTTTTAGAGGTCGGATAATTGATTAACAGTGGTTGGCAAAGTCATTTCAATTGCTTTGCAAAGTCATTTTTAGAGGTCGGATAAGTGATTAGCAGTGGTTGGCAAAGTCATTTCAATTGCTTTGCAAAGTCATTTTTAGAGGTCAGATAAGTGATTAGCAGTGGTTGGCAAAGTCATTACAATTGTTGGGCAAAGTCATTTCAAGAGATCGGATAAGTGATTAACAGTGGTTGGCAAAGTCATTACAATTGTTGGTCAAAGTCATTTCTAGAGATCGGATAAGTGATTAACAGTGGTTGGCAAGGTCATTACAATTGTTGGGCAAAGTCATTTTTAGAGTTCGGATGAGTGATTAACAGTGGTTGGCAAAGTCATTACAATTGTTGGGCAAATGCATTTCTAGAGATCGGATAAGTGATTAACAGTGGTTGGCAAAGTCATTACAATTGTTGGGCAAAGTCATTTTTAGAGGTCGGATAAGTGCTTAACAGTGGTTGGCAAAGTCATTACAATTGTTGGGCAAAGTCATTTTTAGAGGTCGGATAATTGATTAACAGTGGTTGGCAAAGTCATTTCAATTGTTGTGCAAAGTAATTTTTAGAGGTCGGATGAGTGCTAAACAGTGGTTAGCAAAGTCATTACAATTGTTGGGCAAAGTCATTTTTAGAGGTCGGATAATAGATTAACAGTGGTTGGCAAAGTCATTTCAATTGCTTTGCAAAGTCATTTTTAGAGGTCGGATAAGTGATTAGCAGTGGTTGGCAAAGTCATTACAATTGTTGGGCAAAGTCATTTCAAGAGATCGGATAAGTGATTAACAGTGGTTGGCAAAGTCATTTCAATTGTTGGTCAAAGTCATTTCTAGAGATCGGATAAGTGATTAACAGTGGTTGGCAAAGTCATTTCAATTGTTGTGCAAAGTCATTTTTAGAGGTCGGATGAGTGCTTAACAGTGGTTAGCAAAGTCATTACAATTGTTGGGCAAAGTCATTTTTAGAGGTCAGATAAGTGATTAGCAGTGGTTGGCAAAGTCATTACAATTGTTGGGCAAAGTCATTTCAAGAGATCGGATAAGTGATTAGCAGTGGTTGGCAAAGTCATTTCAATTGCTTTGCAAAGTCATTTTTAGAGGTCGGATAAGTGATTAGCAGTGGTTGGCAAAGTCATTACAATTGTTGGGCAAAGTCATTTCAAGAGATCGGATAAGTGATTAACAGTGGTTGGCAAAGTCATTTCAATTGTTGGTCAAAGTCATTTCTAGAGATCGGATAAGTGATTAACAGTGGTTGGCAAAGTCATTTCAATTGTTGTGCAAAGTCATTTTTAGAGGTCGGATGAGTGCTTAACAGTGGTTAGCAAAGTCATTACAATTGTTGGGCAAAGTCATTTTTAGAGGTCAGATAAGTGATTAGCAGTGGTTGGCAAAGTCATTACAATTGTTGGGCAAAGTCATTTTTAGAGGTCGGATAATTGATTAACAGTGGTTGGCAAAGTCATTTCAATTGTTGTGCAAAGTAATTTTTAGAGGTCGGATGAGTGCTAAACAGTGGTTAGCAAAGTCATTACAATTGTTGGGCAAAGTCATTTTTAGAGGTCGGATAATAGATTAACAGTGGTTGGCAAAGTCATTTCAATTGCTTTGCAAAGTCATTTTTAGAGGTCGGATAAGTGATTAGCAGTGGTTGGCAAAGTCATTACAATTGTTGGGCAAAGTCATTTCAAGAGATCGGATAAGTGATTAACAGTGGTTGGCAAAGTCATTTCAATTGTTGGTCAAAGTCATTTCTAGAGATCGGATAAGTGATTAACAGTGGTTGGCAAAGTCATTTCAATTGTTGTGCAAAGTCATTTTTAGAGGTCGGATGAGTGCTTAACAGTGGTTAGCAAAGTCATTACAATTGTTGGGCAAAGTCATTTTTAGAGGTCAGATAAGTGATTAGCAGTGGTTGGCAAAGTCATTACAATTGTTGGGCAAAGTCATTTCAAGAGATCGGATAAGTGATTAGCAGTGGTTGGCAAAGTCATTTCAATTGCTTTGCAAAGTCATTTTTAGAGGTCGGATAAGTGATTAGCAGTGGTTGGCAAAGTCATTACAATTGTTGGGCAAAGTCATTTCAAGAGATCGGATAAGTGATTAACAGTGGTTGGCAAAGTCATTTCAATTGTTGGTCAAAGTCATTTCTAGAGATCGGATAAGTGATTAACAGTGGTTGGCAAAGTCATTTCAATTGTTGTGCAAAGTCATTTTTAGAGGTCGGATGAGTGCTTAACAGTGGTTAGCAAAGTCATTACAATTGTTGGGCAAAGTCATTTTTAGAGGTCAGATAAGTGATTAGCAGTGGTTGGCAAAGTCATTACAATTGTTGGGCAAAGTCATTTCAAGAGATCGGATAAGTGATTAGCAGTGGTTGGCAAAGTAATTTCAATTGCTTTGCAAAGTCATTTTTAGAGGTTAGATAAGTGATTAGCTGTGGTTGGCAAAGTCATTACAATTGTTGGGCAAAGTCATTTCAAGAGATCGGATAAGTGATTAACAGTGGTTGGCAAAGTCATTACAATTGTCGGTCAAAGTCATTTCTAGAGATCGGATAAGTGATTAACAGTGGTTGACAAAGTCATTTCAATTGTTGTGCAAAGTCATTTTTAGAGGTCGGATAAGTGATTAACAGTAGTTGGCAAAGTCATTACAATTGTTGGGCAAAGTCATTTTTAGAGGTCGGATCAGTGCTTAACAGTGGTTGGCAAAGTCATTACAATTGTTGGGCAAAGTCATTTTTAGAGGTCGGATAATTGATTAACAGTGGTTGGCAAAGTCATTTCAATTGTTGTGCAAAGTCATTTTTAGAGGTCGGATGAGTGCTAAACAGTGGTTAGCAAAGTCATTACAATTGTTGGGCAAAGTCATTTTTAGAGGTCGGATAATAGATTAACAGTGGTTGCTAAAGTCATTTCAATTGCTTTGCAAAGTCATTTTTAGAGGTCGGATAAGTGATTAGCAGTGGTTGGCAAAGTCATTACAATTGTTGGGCAAAGTCATTTCAAGAGATCGGATAAGTGATTAACAGTGTTGGCAAAGTCATTTCAATTGTTGGTCAAAGTCATTTCTAGAGATCGGATAAGTGATTAACAGTGGTTGGCAAGGTCATTACAATTGTTGGGCAAAGTCATTTTTAGAGTTCGGATTATTGATTAACAGTGGTTGGCAAAGTCATTACAATTGTTGGGCAAAGTCATTTCAAGAGATCGGATAAGTGATTAACAGTGGTTAGCAAGGTCATTACAATTGTTGGGCAAAGTCATTTTTAGAGGTCGGATTAGTGATAAACAGTGGTTGGCAAAGTCATTACAATTGTTGGGCAAAGTCATTTTTAGAGGTCGGATAATTGATTAACAGTGTTTGGCAAAGTCATTTCAATTAATGTGCAAAGTCATTTTTAGAATTCGGATAAGTGCTTAACAGTGGTTAGCAAAATCATTACAATTGTTGGGCAAAGTCATTATTAGAGGTCGGATAAGTGATTAACAAAGGTTGGCAAAGTCATTACAATTGTTGGGCAAAGTCATTTCAAGAGATCGGATAAGTGATTAACAGTGGTTGGCAAAGTCATTACAATTGTTGGGCAAAGTCATTTCTAGAGATCGGATAAGTGATTAAAAGTGGTTGGCAAAGTCATTACAATTGTTGGGCAAAGTCATTTTTAGAGTTCGGATGAGTGATTAACAGTGGTTGGCAAAGTCATAACAATTGTTGGGCAAAGTCATTTTTAGAGGTCGGATAATTGATTAACAGTGGTTGGCAAAGTCATTTCAATTGTTTTGCAAAGTCATTTTTAGAGGTCGGATAAGTGATTAACAGTGGTTGGCAAATTCATTACAATTGTTGGTCAAAGTCATTTTTAGAGGTCGGATAAGTGATTAACAGTGGTTGGCAAAGTCATTTCAATTGTTTTGCAAAGTCATTTTTAGAGGTCGGATAAGTGATTAACAGTGGTTGGCAAATTCATTACAATTGTTGGTCAAAGTCATTTTTAGAGGTCGGATAATTGATTAACAGTGGTTGGCAATGTCATTTCAATTGTTTTGCAAAGTCATTTTTAGAGGTCGGATAAGTGATTAACAGTGGTTGGCAAAGTCATTACAATTGTTGGGCAAAGTCATTTCTAGAGATCGGATAAGTGATTAAAAGTGGTTGGCAAAGTCATTACAATTGTTGGGCAAAGTCATTTTTAGAGTTCGGATGAGTGATTAACAGTGGTTGGCAAAGTCATAACAATCGTTGGGCAAAGTCATTTTTAGAGGTCGGATAATTGATTAACAGTGGTTGGCAAAGTCATTTCAATTGTTTTGCAAAGTCATTTTTAGAGGTCGGATAAGTGATTAACAGTGGTTGGCAAAGTCATTTCAATTGATGGGCAAAGTCATTTTTAGAGGTCGGATAATTGATTAACAGTGGTTGGCAAAGTCATTTCAATTGCTTTGCAAAGTCATTTTTAGAGGTCGGATAAGTGATTAGCAGTGGTTGGCAAAGTCATTTCAATTGCTTTGCAAAGTCATTTTTAGAGGTCAGATAAGTGATTAGCAGTGGTTGGCAAAGTCATTACAATTGTTGGGCAAAGTCATTTCAAGAGATCGGATAAGTGATTAACAGTGGTTGGCAAAGTCATTACAATTGTTGGTCAAAGTCATTTCTAGAGATCGGATAAGTGATTAACAGTGGTTGGCAAGGTCATTACAATTGTTGGGCAAAGTCATTTTTAGAGTTCGGATGAGTGATTAACAGTGGTTGGCAAAGTCATTACAATTGTTGGGCAAATGCATTTCTAGAGATCGGATAAGTGATTAACAGTGGTTGGCAAAGTCATTACAATTGTTGGGCAAAGTCATTTTTAGAGGTCGGATAAGTGCTTAACAGTGGTTGGCAAAGTCATTACAATTGTTGGGCAAAGTCATTTTTAGAGGTCGGATAATTGATTAACAGTGGTTGGCAAAGTCATTTCAATTGTTGTGCAAAGTAATTTTTAGAGGTCGGATGAGTGCTAAACAGTGGTTAGCAAAGTCATTACAATTGTTGGGCAAAGTCATTTTTAGAGGTCGGATAATAGATTAACAGTGGTTGGCAAAGTCATTTCAATTGCTTTGCAAAGTCATTTTTAGAGGTCGGATAAGTGATTAGCAGTGGTTGGCAAAGTCATTACAATTGTTGGGCAAAGTCATTTCAAGAGATCGGATAAGTGATTAACAGTGGTTGGCAAAGTCATTTCAATTGTTGGTCAAAGTCATTTCTAGAGATCGGATAAGTGATTAACAGTGGTTGGCAAAGTCATTTCAATTGTTGTGCAAAGTCATTTTTAGAGGTCGGATGAGTGCTTAACAGTGGTTAGCAAAGTCATTACAATTGTTGGGCAAAGTCATTTTTAGAGGTCAGATAAGTGATTAGCAGTGGTTGGCAAAGTCATTACAATTGTTGGGCAAAGTCATTTCAAGAGATCGGATAAGTGATTAGCAGTGGTTGGCAAAGTCATTTCAATTGCTTTGCAAAGTCATTTTTAGAGGTCGGATAAGTGATTAGCAGTGGTTGGCAAAGTCATTACAATTGTTGGGCAAAGTCATTTCAAGAGATCGGATAAGTGATTAACAGTGGTTGGCAAAGTCATTTCAATTGTTGGTCAAAGTCATTTCTAGAGATCGGATAAGTGATTAACAGTGGTTGGCAAAGTCATTTCAATTGTTGTGCAAAGTCATTTTTAGAGGTCGGATGAGTGCTTAACAGTGGTTAGCAAAGTCATTACAATTGTTGGGCAAAGTCATTTTTAGAGGTCAGATAAGTGATTAGCAGTGGTTGGCAAAGTCATTACAATTGTTGGGCAAAGTCATTTCAAGAGATCGGATAAGTGATTAGCAGTGGTTGGCAAAGTAATTTCAATTGCTTTGCAAAGTCATTTTTAGAGGTTAGATAAGTGATTAGCTGTGGTTGGCAAAGTCATTACAATTGTTGGGCAAAGTCATTTCAAGAGATCGGATAAGTGATTAACAGTGGTTGGCAAAGTCATTACAATTGTCGGTCAAAGTCATTTCTAGAGATCGGATAAGTGATTAACAGTGGTTGACAAAGTCATTTCAATTGTTGTGCAAAGTCATTTTTAGAGGTCGGATAAGTGATTAACAGTAGTTGGCAAAGTCATTACAATTGTTGGGCAAAGTCATTTTTAGAGGTCGGATCAGTGCTTAACAGTGGTTGGCAAAGTCATTACAATTGTTGGGCAAAGTCATTTTTAGAGGTCGGATAATTGATTAACAGTGGTTGGCAAAGTCATTTCAATTGTTGTGCAAAGTCATTTTTAGAGGTCGGATGAGTGCTAAACAGTGGTTAGCAAAGTCATTACAATTGTTGGGCAAAGTCATTTTTAGAGGTCGGATAATAGATTAACAGTGGTTGCTAAAGTCATTTCAATTGCTTTGCAAAGTCATTTTTAGAGGTCGGATAAGTGATTAGCAGTGGTTGGCAAAGTCATTACAATTGTTGGGCAAAGTCATTTCAAGAGATCGGATAAGTGATTAACAGTGTTGGCAAAGTCATTTCAATTGTTGGTCAAAGTCATTTCTAGAGATCGGATAAGTGATTAACAGTGGTTGGCAAGGTCATTACAATTGTTGGGCAAAGTCATTTTTAGAGTTCGGATTATTGATTAACAGTGGTTGGCAAAGTCATTACAATTGTTGGGCAAAGTCATTTCAAGAGATCGGATAAGTGATTAACAGTGGTTAGCAAGGTCATTACAATTGTTGGGCAAAGTCATTTTTAGAGGTCGGATTAGTGATAAACAGTGGTTGGCAAAGTCATTACAATTGTTGGGCAAAGTCATTTTTAGAGGTCGGATAATTGATTAACAGTGTTTGGCAAAGTCATTTCAATTAATGTGCAAAGTCATTTTTAGAATTCGGATAAGTGCTTAACAGTGGTTAGCAAAATCATTACAATTGTTGGGCAAAGTCATTATTAGAGGTCGGATAAGTGATTAACAAAGGTTGGCAAAGTCATTACAATTGTTGGGCAAAGTCATTTCAAGAGATCGGATAAGTGATTAACAGTGGTTGGCAAAGTCATTACAATTGTTGGGCAAAGTCATTTCTAGAGATCGGATAAGTGATTAAAAGTGGTTGGCAAAGTCATTACAATTGTTGGGCAAAGTCATTTTTAGAGTTCGGATGAGTGATTAACAGTGGTTGGCAAAGTCATAACAATTGTTGGGCAAAGTCATTTTTAGAGGTCGGATAATTGATTAACAGTGGTTGGCAAAGTCATTTCAATTGTTTTGCAAAGTCATTTTTAGAGGTCGGATAAGTGATTAACAGTGGTTGGCAAATTCATTACAATTGTTGGTCAAAGTCATTTTTAGAGGTCGGATAAGTGATTAACAGTGGTTGGCAAAGTCATTTCAATTGTTTTGCAAAGTCATTTTTAGAGGTCGGATAAGTGATTAACAGTGGTTGGCAAATTCATTACAATTGTTGGTCAAAGTCATTTTTAGAGGTCGGATAATTGATTAACAGTGGTTGGCAATGTCATTTCAATTGTTTTGCAAAGTCATTTTTAGAGGTCGGATAAGTGATTAACAGTGGTTGGCAAAGTCATTACAATTGTTGGGCAAAGTCATTTCTAGAGATCGGATAAGTGATTAAAAGTGGTTGGCAAAGTCATTACAATTGTTGGGCAAAGTCATTTTTAGAGTTCGGATGAGTGATTAACAGTGGTTGGCAAAGTCATAACAATCGTTGGGCAAAGTCATTTTTAGAGGTCGGATAATTGATTAACAGTGGTTGGCAAAGTCATTTCAATTGTTTTGCAAAGTCATTTTTAGAGGTCGGATAAGTGATTAACAGTGGTTGGCAAATTCATTACAATTGTTGGTCAAAGTCATTTTTAGAGGTCGGATAAGTGATTAACAGTGGTTGGCAAAGTCATTTCAATTGTTTTGCAAAGTCATTTTTAGAGGTCGGATAAGTGATTAACAGTGGTTGGCAAATTCATTACAATTGTTGGTCAAAGTCATTTTTAGAGGTCGGATAATTGATTAACAGTGGTTGGCAATGTCATTTCAATTGTTTTGCAAAGTCATTTTTAGAGGTCGGATAAGTGATTAACAGTGGTTGGCAAAGTCATTACAATTGTTGGGCAAAGTCATTTCTAGAGATCGGATAAGTGATTAAAAGTGGTTGGCAAAGTCATTACAATTGTTGGGCAAAGTCATTTTTAGAGTTCGGATGAGTGATTAACAGTGGTTGGCAAAGTCATAACAATCGTTGGGCAAAGTCATTTTTAGAGGTCGGATAAGTGATTAACAGTGGTTGGCAAAGTCATTACAATTGTTGGGCAAAGTCATTTTTAGAGGTCGGATAAGTGCTTATCAGTGGTTAGCAAAGACATTACAATTGTTGGGCAAAGTCATTTTTAGAGGTCGGGTAATTGATTAACAGTGGTTAGCAAAGTCATTTCAATTGTTGTGCAAAGTCATTTCTAGAGGTCGGATAAGTGATTTACAGTGGTGGGCAAAGTCATTACAATTTTTAGGCAAATTCATTTCAAGAGATCGGTTAAGTGATTAACAGTGGTTGGCAAAGTCATTACAATTGTTGGTCAAAGTAATTTTTAGAGTTCGGATAAGTGATTAACAGTGGTTGGCAAAGTCATTACAATTGTTGGGCAAATGCATTTCTAGAGATCGGATAAGTGATTAACAGTGGTTGGCAAAGTCATTACAATTGTTGGGCAAAGTCATTTTTAGAGGTCGGATAAGTGCTTAACAGTGGTTGGCAAAGTCATTACAATTGTTGGGCAAAGTCATTTTAGAGGTCGGATAATTGATTAACAGTGGTTGGCAAAGTCATTTCAATTGTTGTGCAAAGTCATTTCTAGAGGTCGGATAAGTGATTAACAGTGGTTGGCAAAGTCATTACAATTGTTGGTCAAAGTAATTTTTAGAGTTCGGATAAGTGATTAACAGTGGTTGGCAAAGTCATTACAATTGTTGGGCAAATGCATTTCTAGAGATCGGATAAGTGATTAACAGTGGTTTGCAAAGTCATTACAATTGTTGGGCAAAGTCATTTTTAGAGGTCGGATAAGTGCTTAACAGTGGTTGGCAAAGTCATTACAATTGTTGGGCAAAGTCATTTTTAGAGGTCGGATAATTGATTAACAGTGGTTGGCAAAGTCATTTCAATTGTTGTGCAAAGTCATTTTTAGAGGTCGGATGAGTGCTTAACTGTGGTTAGCAAAGTCATTACAATTGTTGGGCAAAGTCATTTTTAGAGGTCAGATAAGTGATTAGCAGTGGTTGGCAAAGTCATTACAATTGTTGGGCAAAGTCATTTCAAGAGATCGGATAAGTGATTAGCAGTGGTTGGCAAAGTCATTTCAATTGCTTTGCAAAGTTATTTTTAGAGGTCAGATAAGTGATTAGCAGTGGTTGGCAAAGTCATTACAATTGTTGGGCAAAGTCATTTCAAGAGATTGGATAAGTGATTAACAGTGGTTGGCAAAGTCATTTCAATTGTTGGTCAAAGTCATCTCTAGAGATCGGATAAGTGATTAACAGTGGTTGGCAAGGTCATTACAGTTGTTGGGCAAAGTCATTTTTAGAGTTCGGATTATTGATTAACAGTGGTTGGCAAAGTCATTACAATTGTTGGGCAAAGTCATTTTTAGAGGTCGGATAATTGATTAACAGTGGTTGGCAAAGTCATTTCAATTGTTGGGCAAAGTCATTTTTAGAGGTCGGATAATTGATTAACAGTGGTTGGCAAAGTCATTTCAATTGCTTTGCAAAGTCATTTTTAGAGGTCGGATAAGTGCTTAACAGTGGTTGGCAAAGTCATTACAATTGTTGGGCAAAGTCATTTTTAGAGGTCGGATAATTGATTAACAGTGGTTGGCAAAGTCATTTCAATTGTTGTGCAAAGTCATTTCTAGAGGTCGGATAAGTGATTTACAGTGGTGGGCAAAGTCATTACAATTGTTGGGCAAAGTCATTTTTAGAGGTCAGATAAGTGATTAGCAGTGGTTGGCAAAGTCATTACAATTGTTGGTCAAAGTAATTTTTAGAGTTCGGATAAGTGATTAACAGTGGTTGGCAAAGTCATTACAATTGTTGGGCAAATGCATTTCTAGAGATCGGATAAGTGATTAACAGTGGTTGGCAAAGTCATTACAATTGTTGGGCAAAGTCATTTTTAGAGGTCGGATAAGTGCTTAACAGTGGTTGGCAAAGTCATTACAATTGTTGGGCAAAGTCATTTTTAGAGGTCGGATAATTGATTAACAGTGGTTGGCAAAGTCATTTCAATTGTTGTGCAAAGTCATTTTTAGAGGTCGGATGAGTGCTTAACTGTGGTTAGCAAAGTCATTACAATTGTTGGGCAAAGTCATTTTTAGAGGTCAGATAAGTGATTAGCAGTGGTTGGCAAAGTCATTACAATTGTTGGGCAAAGTCATTTCAAGAGATCGGATAAGTGATTAGCAGTGGTTGGCAAAGTCATTACAATTGTTGGGCAAAGTCATTTTTAGAGGTCAGATAAGTGATTAGCAGTGGTTGGCAAAGTCATTACAATTGTTGGGCAAAGTCATTTCAAGAGATTGGATAAGTGATTAACAGTGGTTGGCAAAGTCATTTCAATTGTTGGTCAAAGTCATCTCTAGAGATCGGATAAGTGATTAACAGTGGTTGGCAAGGTCATTACAGTTGTTGGGCAAAGTCATTTTTAGAGTTCGGATTATTGATTAACAGTGGTTGGCAAAGTCATTACAATTGTTGGGCAAAGTCATTTTTAGAGGTTGGATAATTGATTAACAGTGGTTGGCAAAGTCATTTCAATTGTTGGGCAAAGTCATTTTTAGAGGTCGGATAATTGATTAACAGTGGTTGGCAAAGTCATTTCAATTGCTTTGCAAAGTCATTTTTAGAGGTCGGATAAGTGCTTAACAGTGGTTGGCAAAGTCATTACAATTGTTGGGCAAAGTCATTTTTAGAGGTCGGATAATTGATTAACAGTGGTTGGCAAAGTCATTTCAATTGTTGTGCAAAGTCATTTCTAGAGGTCGGATAAGTGATTTACAGTGGTGGGCAAAGTCATTACAATTTTTAGGCAAATTCATTTCAAGAGATCGGTTAAGTGATTAACAGTGGTTGGCAAAGTCATTACAATTGTTGGTCAAAGTAATTTTTAGAGTTCGGATAAGTGATTAACAGTGGTTGGCAAAGTCATTACAATTGTTGGGCAAATGCATTTCTAGAGATCGGATAAGTGATTAACAGTGGTTGGCAAAGTCATTACAATTGTTGGGCAAAGTCATTTTTAGAGGTCGGATAAGTGCTTAACAGTGGTTGGCAAAGTCATTACAATTGTTGGGCAAAGTCATTTTTAGAGGTCGGATAATTGATTAACAGTGGTTGGCAAAGTCATTTCAATTGTTGTGCAAAGTCATTTTTAGAGGTCGGATGAGTGCTTAACTGTGGTTAGCAAAGTCATTACAATTGTTGGGCAAAGTCATTTTTAGAGGTCAGATAAGTGATTAGCAGTGGTTGGCAAAGTCATTACAATTGTTGGGCAAAGTGATTTCAAGAGATCGGATAAGTGATTAGCAGTGGTTGGCAAAGTCATTTCAATTGCTTTGCAAAGTTATTTTTAGAGGTCAGATAAGTGATTAGCAGTGGTTGGCAAAGTCATTACAATTGTTGGGCAAAGTCATTTCAAGAGATTGGATAAGTGATTAACAGTGGTTGGCAAAGTCATTTCAATTGTTGGTCAAAGTCATCTCTAGAGATCGGATAAGTGATTAACAGTGGTTGGCAAGGTCATTACAGTTGTTGGGCAAAGTCATTTTTAGAGTTCGGATTATTGATTAACAGTGGTTGGCAAAGTCATTACAATTGTTGGGCAAAGTAATTTTTAGAGTTCGGATAAGTGATTAACAGTGGTTGGCAAAGTCATTACAATTGTTGGGCAAATGCATTTCTAGAGATCGGATAATTGATTAACAGTGGATGGCAAAGTCATTTCAATTGCTTTGCAAAGTCATTTTTAGAGGTCGGATAAGTGATTAGCAGTGGTTGGCAAAGTCATTTCAATTGCTTTGCAAAGTCATTTTTAGAGGTCAGATAAGTGATTAGCAGTGGTTGGCAAAGTCATTACAATTGTTGGGCAAAGTCATTTCAAGAGATCGGATAAGTGATTAACAGTGGTTGGCAAAGTCATTACAATTGTTGGTCAAAGTCATTTCTAGAGATCGGATAAGTGATTAACAGTGGTTGGCAAGGTCATTACAATTGTTGGGCAAAGTCATTTTTAGAGTTCGGATAAGTTATTAACAGTGGTTGGCAAAGTCATTACAATTGTTGGGCAAATGCATTTCTAGAGATCGGATAAGTGATTAACAGTGGTTGGCAAAGTCATTACAATTGTTGGGCAAAGTCATTTTTAGAGGTCGGATAAGTGCTTAACAGTGGCTGGCAAAGTCATCTCTAGAGATCGGATAAGTGATTAACAGTGGTTGGCAAGGTCATTACAGTTGTTGGGCAAAGTCATTTTTAGAGTTCGGATTATTGATTAACAGTGGTTGGCAAAGTAATTACAATTGTTGGGCAAAGTCATTTTTAGAGGTCGGATAATTGATTAACAGTGGTTGGCAAAGTCATTTCAATTGTTGGGCAAAGTCATTTTTAGAGGTCGGATAATTGATTAACAGTGGTTGGCAAAGTCATTTCAATTGCTTTGCAAAGTCATTTTTAGAGGTCGGATAAGTGATTAGCAGTGGTTGGCAAAGTCATTTCAATTGCTTTGCAAAGTCATTTTTAGAGGTCAGATAAGTGATTAGCAGTGGTTGGCAAAGTCATTACAATTGTTGGGCAAAGTCATTTCAAGAGATCGGATAAGTGATTAACAGTGGTTGGCAAAGTCATTACAATTGTTGGTCAAAGTCATTTCTAGAGATCGGATAAGTGATTAACAGTGGTCGGCAAGGTCATTACAATTGTTCGGCAAAGTCATTTTTAGAGTTCGGATGAGTGATTAACAGTGGTTGGCAAAGTCATTACAATTGTTGGGCAAATGCATTTCTAGAGATCGGATAAGTGATTAACAGTGGTTGGCAAAGTCATTACAATTGTTGGGCAAAGTCATTTTTAGAGGTCGGATAAGTGCTTAACAGTGGTTGGCAAAGTCATTACAATTGTTGGGCAAAGTCATTTTTAGAGGTCGGATAATTGATTAACAGTGGTTGGCAAAGTCATTTCAATTGTTGTGCAAAGTCATTTTTAGAGGTCGGATGAGTGCTAAACAGTGGTTAGCAAAGTCATTACAATTGTTGGGCAAAGTCATTTTTAGAGGTCGGATAATAGATTAACAGTGGTTGGCAAAGTCATTTCAATTGCTTTGCAAAGTCATTTTTAGAGGTCGGATAAGTGATTAGCAGTGGTTGGCAAAGTCATTACAATTGTTGGGCAAAGTCATTTCAAGAGATCGGATAAGTGATTAACAGTGGTTGGCAAAGTCATTTCAATTGTTGGTCAAAGTCATTTCTAGAGATCGGATAAGTGATTAACAGTGGTTGGCAAGGTCATTACAATTGTTGGGCAAAGTCATTTTTAGAGTTCGGATTATTGATTAACAGTGGTTGGCAAAGTCATTACAATTGTTGGTCAAAGTCATTTTTAGAGTTCGGATAAGTGATTAACAGTGGTTGGCAAAGTCATTACAATTGTTGGGCAAATGCATTTCTAGAGATCGGATAAGTGATTAACAGTGGTTGGCAAAGTCATTACAATTGTTAGGCAAAGTCATTTTTAGAGGTCGGATAAGTGCTTAACAGTGGTTGGCAAAGTCATTACAATTGTTGGGCAAATACATTTTTAGAGGTCGGATAATTGATTAACAGTGGTTGGCAAAGTCATTTCAATTGTTGTGCAAAGTCATTTTTAGAGGTCGGATGAGTGCTTAACAGTGGTTAGCAAAGGCATTACAGTTGTTGGGCAAAGTCATTTTTAGAGGTCGGATAATAGATTAACAGTGGTTGGCAAAGTCATTTCAATTGCTTTGCAAAGTCATTTTTAGAGGTCGGATAAGTGATTAGCAGTGGTTGGCAAAGTCATTTCAATTGCTTTGCAAAGTCATTTTTAGAGGTCAGATAAGTGATTAGCAGTGGTTGGCAAAGTCATTACAATTGTTGGGCAAAGTCATTTCAAGAGATCGGATAAGTGATTAACAGTGGTTCGCAAAGTCATTTCAATTGTTGGTCAAAGTCATTTCTAGAGATCGGATAAGTGATTAACAGTGGTTGGCAAGGTCATTACAATTGTTGGGCAAAGTCATTTTTAGAGTTCGGATTATTGATTAACAGTGGTTGGCAAAGTCATTACAATTGTTGGGCAAAGTCATTTTTAGAGGTCGGATAATTGATTAACAGTGGTTGGCAAAGTCATTTCAATTGCTTTGCAAAGTCATTTTTAGAGGTCGGATAAGTGATTAACAGTGGTTGGCAAAGTCATTACAATTGTTGGTCAAAGTCATTTTTAGAGTTCGGATTAGTGATTAACAGTGGTTGGCAAAGTCATTACAATTGTTGGGCAAATGCATTTCTAGAGATCGGATAAGTGATTAACAGTGGTTGGCAATGTCATTACAATTATTGGGCAAAGTCATTTTTAGAGGTCGGATAAGTGCTTAACAGTGGTTGGCAAAGTCATTACAATTGTTGGGCAAAGTCATTTTTAAAGGTCGGATAATTGATTAACAGTGGTTGGCAAAGTCATTTCAATTGTTGTGCAAAGTCATTTTTAGAGGTCGGTTGAGTGCTTAACAGTGGTTAGCAAAGGCATTACAGTTGTTGGGCAAAGTCATTTTTAGAGGTCGGATAATAGATTAACAGTGGTTGGCAAAGTCATTTCAATTGCTTTGCAAAGTCATTTTTAGAGGTCGGATAAGTGATTAGCAGTGGTTGGCAAAGTCATTTCAATTGCTTTGCAAAGTCATTTTTAGAGGTCAGATAAGTGATTAGCAGTGGTTGGCAAAGTCATTACAATTGTTGGGCAAAGTCATTTCAAGAGATCGGATAAGTGATTAACAGTGGTTGGCAAAGTCATTACAATTGTTGGGCAAAGTCATTTCAAGAGATTGGATAAGTGATTAACAGTGGTTGGCAAAGTCATTTCAATTGTTGGTCAAAGTCATCTCTAGAGATCGGATAAGTGATTAACAGTGGTTGGCAAGGTCATTACAGTTGTTGGGCAAAGTCATTTTTAGAGTTCGGATTATTGATTAACAGTGGTTGGCAAAGTCATTACAATTGTTGGGCAAAGTCATTTTTAGAGGTCGGATAAGTGATTAGCAGTGGTTGGCAAAGTCATTTCAATTGCTTTGCAAAGTCATTTTTAGAGGTCAGATAAGTGATAAGCAGTGGTTGGCAAAGTCATTACAATTGTTGGGCAAAGTCATTTCAAGAGATCGGATAAGTGATTAACAGTGGTTGGCAAAGTCATTACAATTGTTGGTCAAAGTCATTTCTAGAGATCGGATAAGTGATTAACAGTGGTTGGCAAGGTCATTACAGTTGTTGGTTAAAGTCATTTCTAGAGATCGGATAAGTGATTAACAGTGGTTGGCAAGGTCATTACAATTGTTGGGCAAAGTCATTTTTAGAGTTCGGATTATTGATTAACAGTGGTTGGCAAAGTCATTACAATTGTTGGGCAAAGTCATTTTTAGAGGTCGGATAAGTGCTTAACAGTGGTTGGCAAAGTCATTACAATTGTTGGGCAAAGTCATTTTTAGAGGTCGGATAATTGATTAACAGTGGTTGGCAAAGTCATTTCAATTGTTGTGCAAAGTCATTTTTAGAGGTCGGATGAGTGCTTAACAGTGGTTAGCAAAGGCATTACAGTTGTTGAGCAAAGTCATTTTTAGAGGTCGGATAATAGATTAACAGTGGTTGGCAAAGTCATTTCAATTGCTTTGCAAAGTCATTTTTAGGGGTCGGATAAGTGATTAGCAGTAGTTGGCAAAGTCGTTTCAATTGCTTTGCAAAGTCATTTTTAGAGGTCAGATAAGTGATTAGCAGTGGTTGGCAAAGTCATTACAATTGTTGGGCAAAGTCATTTCAAGAGATCGGATAAGTGATTAACAGTGGTTGGCAAAGTCATTTCAATTGTTGGTCAAAGTCATTTCTAGAGATCGGATAAGTGATTAACAGTGGTTGGCAAGGTCATTACAATTGTTGGGCCAAGTCATTTTTAGAGTTCGGATTATTGATTAACAGTGGTTGGCAAAGTCATTACAATTGTTGGGCAAAGTCATTTTTAGAGGTCGGATAATAGATTAACAGTGGTTGGCAAAGTCATTTCAATTGCTTTGCAAAGTCATTTTTAGAGGTCGGATAATTGATTAACAGTGGTTGGCAAAGTCATTTCAATTGTTGTGCAAAGTAATTTTTAGAGGTCGGATAAGTGCTTAACAGTGGTTAGCAAAGTCATTACAATTGTTGGGCAAAGTCATTTTTAGAGGTCGGATAATTGATTAACAGTGGTTGGCAAGGTCATTACAATTGTTGGGCAAAGTCATTTTTAGAGGTCGGATGAGTGATTTACAGTGGTGGGCAAAGTAATTACAATTTTTAGGGAAAGTCATTTCAAGAGATCGGATAAGTGATTAACAGTGGTTGGCAAAGTCATTACAATTATTGGGCAAAGTCATTTCAGGAGATCGGATGAGTGATTAACAGTGGTTGGCAAAGTCATAACAATTGTTGGGCAAAGTCATTTTTAGAGGTCGGATAATTGATTAACAGTGGTTGGCAAAGTCATTTCAATTGTTTTGCAAAGTCATTTTTAGAGGTCGGATAAGTGATTAACAGTGGTTGGCAAATTCATTACAATTGTTGGTCAAAGTCATTTTTGGAGGTCGGATAAGTGATTAACAGTGGTTGGCAAAGTCATTACAATTGTTGGGCAAAGTCATTTTTAGAGGTCGGATAAGTGCTTATCAGTGGTTAGCAAAGTCATTACAATTGTTGGGCAAAGTCATTTTTAGAGGTCGGATAATTGATTAACAGTGGTTGGCAAAGTCATTTCAATTGTTTTGCAAAGTCATTTTTAGAGGTCAGATAAGTGATTAACAGTGGTTGGCAAAGTCATTACAATTGTTGGTCAATGTCATTTTTAGAGGTCGGATAAGTGATTAACAGTGGTTGGCAAAGTCATTACAATTGTTGGGCAAAGTCATTTTTAGATTTCGGATAAGTGATTAACAGTGGTTGGCAAAGTCATTTCAATTGTTGGTCAAAGTCATTTTTAGAGGTCGGATAAGTGACTAACAGTGGTTGGCAAAGTCATTACAATTGTTGGGCAAAGTCATTTTTAGAGGTCGGATAAGTGCTTATCAGTGGTTAGCAAAGTCATTACAATTGTTGGGCAAAGTCATTTTTAGAGGTCGGATAATTGATTAACAGTGGTTGGCAAAGTCATTTCAATTGTTTTGCAAAGTCATTTTTAGAGGTCAGATAAGTGATTAACAGTGGTTGGCAAAGTCATTACAATTGTTGGTCAATGTCATTTTTAGAGGTCGGATAAGTGATTAACAGTGGTTGGCAAAGTCATTACAATTGTTGGGCAAAGTCATTTTTAGATTTCGGATAAGTGATTAACAGTGGTTGGCAAAGTCATTACAATTTTTAGGCAAATTCATTTCAAGAGATCGGTTAAGTGATTAACAGTGGTTGGCAAAGTCATTACAATTGTTGGTCAAAGTCATTTTTAGAGTTCGGATAAGTGATTAACAGTGGTTGGCAAAGTCATTACAATTGTTGGGCAAAGTCATTTTTAGAGTTCGGATTTGTGATTAACAGTGGTTGGCAAAGTCATTACAATTGTTGGGCAAAGTCATTTTTAGTGGTCGGATAATTGATTAACAGTGGTTGGCAAAGTCATTTCAATTGTTTTGCAAAGTCATTTTTAGAGGTCGGATAAGTGATTAACAGTGGTTGGCAAATTCATTACAATTGTTGGTCAAAGTCATTTTTAGAGGTCGGATAAGTGATTAACAGTGGTTGGCAAAGTCATTACAATTGTTGGGCAAAGTCATTTTTAGAGGTCGGATAAGTGCTTATCAGTGGTTAGCAAAGTCATTACAATTGTTGGGCAAAGTCATTTTTAGAGGTCGGATAATTGATTAACAGTGGTTGGCAAAGTCATTTCAATTGTTTTGCAAAGTCATTTTTAGAGGTCAGATAAGTGATTAACAGTGGTTGGCAAAGTCATTACAATTGTTGGTCAATGTCATTTTTAGAGGTCGGATAAGTGATTAACAGTGGTTGGCAAAGTCATTACAATTGTTGGGCAAAGTCATTTTTAGATTTCGGATAAGTGATTAACAGTGGTTGGCAAAGTCATTACAATTTTTAGGCAAATTCATTTCAAGAGATCGGTTAAGTGATTAACAGTGGTTGGCAAAGTCATTACAATTGTTGGTCAAAGTCATTTTTAGAGTTCGGATAAGTGATTAACAGTGGTTGGCAAAGTCATTACAATTGTTGGGCAAAGTCATTTTTAGAGGTCGGATAATTGATTAACAGTGGTTGGCAAAGTCATTTCAATTGTTGTGCAAAGTCATTTTTAGTGGTCGGATAAGTGCTTAACTGTGGTTAGCAAAGTCATTACAATTGTTGGGCAAAGTCATTTTTAGAGGTCGGATGATTGATTAACAGTGGTTGGCAAAGTCATTTCAATTGCTTTGCAAAGTCATTTTTAGAGGTCGGATAAGTGATTAGCAGTGGTTGGCAAAGTCATTACAATCGTTCGGTAAAGTCATTTCAAGAGATCGGATAAGTGATTAACAGTGGTTGGCAAAGTCATTACAATTGTTGGTCAAAGTCATTTTTAGAGTTCGGATAAGTGATTAACAGTGGTTGGAAAAGTCATTACAATTGTTGGGCAAAGTCATTTCTAGAGATCGGATAAGTGATTAACAGTGGTTGGCAAGGTCATTACAATTGTTGGGCAAAGTCATTTTTAGAGTTCGGATTATTGATTAACAGTGGTTGGCAAAGTCATTTCAATTGTTGTGCAAAGTCATTTTTAGAGGTCGGATAAGTGCTTAACAGTGTTTAGCAAAGTCATTACAATTGTTGGGCAAAGTCATTTTTAGAGGTCGGATAATTGATTTACAGTGGTTGGCAAGGTCATTTTAATTGTTTTGCAAAGTCATTTTTAGAGGTCGGATAAGTGATTAACAGTGGTTGGCAAAGTCATTACAATTGTTTGGCAAAGTCATTTCAAGAGATCGGATAAGTGATTAACAGTGGTTGGCAAAGTCATTACAATTGTAGGGCAAAGTCATTTTTAGAGGTCGGATAATTGATTAACAGTGGTTAGCAAAGTCATTTCAATTGTTGTGCAAAGTCATTTCTTGAGATCGGATTAGTGATTAACAGTGGATGGCAAACTCATTACAATTGATGGGCAAAGTCATTTTTAGAGTTCGGATTAGTGATTAACAGTGGTTGGCAAAGTCATTACAATTGTTGGGCAAAGTCATTTTTAGAGGTCGGATAATTGATTAACAGTGGTTGGCAAAGTCATTTCAATTGTTGGGCAAAGTCATTTTTAGAGGTCGGATAATTGATTAACAGTGGTTAGCAAAGTCATTACAATTGTTGGGCAAAG
Source organism: Brachionus asplanchnoidis (assembly GCA_025491095.1). Classification (NCBI taxonomy): domain Eukaryota; kingdom Metazoa; phylum Rotifera; class Eurotatoria; order Ploima; family Brachionidae; genus Brachionus; species Brachionus asplanchnoidis. The sequence continues at coordinate 106,880 of JAILYF010000157.1, forward strand.
TCATTTTTAGAGGTCGGATAATTGATTAACAGTGGTTGGCAAAGTCATTTCAATTGTTGTGCAAAGTCATTTTTAGAGTTCGGATAAGTGCTTAACAGTGGTTAGCAAAGTCATTACAATTGTTGGGCAAAGTCATTTTTAGAGGTCGGATAATTGATTTACAGTGGTTGGCAAAGTCATTACAATTGTTGGGCAAAGTCATTTTTAGAGGTCGGATAAGTGATTTACAGTGGTGGGCAAAGTCATTACAATTTTTAGGGAAAGTCATTTCAAGAGATCGGATAAGTGATTAACAGTGGTTGGCAAAGTCATTACAATTGTAGGGCAAAGTCATTTTTAGAGGTCGGATAATTGATTAACAGTGGTTAGCAAAGTCATTTCAATTGTTGTGCAAAGTCATTTCTTGAGATCGGATAAGTGATTAACAGTGGATGGCAAAGTCATTACAATTGATGGGCAAAGTCATTTTTAGAGTTCGGATTTGTGATTAACAGTGGTTGGCAAAGTCATTACAATTGTTGGGCAAAGTCATTTTTAGAGGTCGGATAATTGATTAACAGTGGTTGGCAAAGTCATTTCAATTGTTGTGCAAAGTCATTTTTAGAGGTCGGATAAGTGCTTAACAGTGGTTAGCAAAGTCATTACAATTGTTGGGCAAAGTCATTTTTAGAGGTCGGATAATTGATTAACAGTGGTTGGCAAAGTCATTTCAATTGCTTTGCAAAGTCATTTTTAGAGGTCGGATAAGTGATTAGCAGTGGTTGGCAAAGTCATTACAATTGTTCGGCAAAGTCATTTCAAGAGATCGGATAAGTGATTAACAGTAGTTGGCAAAGTCATTACAATTGTTGGTCAAAGTCATTTTTAGAGTTCGGATAAGTGATTAACAGTGGTTGGCAAAGTCATTACAATTGTTGGGCAAAGTCATTTCTAGAGATCGGATAAGTGATTAACAGTGGTTGGCAAGGTCATTACAATTGTTGGGCAAAGTCATTTTTAGAGTTCGGATTATTGATTAACAGTGGTTGGCAAAGTCATTACAATTGTTGGGCAAAGTCATTTTTAGAGGTCGGATAATTGATTAACAGTGGTTGGCAAAGTCATTTCAATTGTTGGGCAAAGTCATTTTTAGAGGTCGGATAATTGATTAACAGTGGTTAGCAAAGTCATTACAATTGTTGGGCAAAGTCATTTTTAGAGATCGGATAAGTGATTAACAGTGGTTGGCAAAGTCATTACAATTGTTGGGCAAAGTCATTTTTAGAGTTCGGATTAGTGATTAACAGTGGTTGGCAAAGTCATTACAATTGTTGGGCAAAGTCATTTTTAGAGGTCGGATAATTGATTAACAGTGGTTGGCAAAGTCATTTCAATTGTTGTGCAAAGTCATTTTTAGAGGTCGGATAAGTGCTTAACAGTGGTTAGCAAAGTCATTACAATTGTTGGGCAAAGTCATTTTTAGAGGTCGGATAATTGATTAACAGTGGTTGGCAAAGTCATTACAATTGTTGGGCAAAGTCATTTTTAGAGGTCGGTTAAGTGATTTACAGTGGTGGGCAAAGTCATTACAATTTTTAGGGAAAGTCATTTCAAGAGATCGGATTAGTGATTTACAGTGGTTGGCAAAGTCATTACAATTGTTGGGCAAAGTCATTTTTAGAGGTCAGATAATTGATTAACAGTGGTTAGCAAAGTCATTTCAATTGTTGTGCAAAGTCATTTCTTGAGATCGGATAAGTGATTAACAGTGGATGGCAAAGTCATTACAATTGTTGGTCAAAGTCATTTTTGGAGTTCGGACAAGTGATTAACAGTGGTTGGCAAAGTCATTACAATTGTTGGGCAAAGTCATTTCTAGAGATCGGATAAATGATTAACAGTGGTTGGCAAGGTCATTACAATTGTTGGGCAAAGTCATTTTTAGAGTTCGGATTTATGATTAACAGTGGTTGGCAAAGTCATTACAATTGTTGGGCAAAGTCATTTTTAGAGGTCGGATAATTGATTTACAGTGGTTGGCAAAGTCATTACAATTGTTGGGCAAAGTCATTACAAGAGATCGGATAAGTGATTAACAGTGGTTGGCAAAGTCATTACAATTGTTGGTCAAAGTCATTTTTAGAGTTCGGATAAGTGATAAACAGTGGTTGGCAAAGTCATTACAATTGTTGGGCAAAGTCATTTCTAGAGATCGGATAAGTGATTAACAGTGGTTGGCAAGGTCATTACAATTGTTGGGCAAAGTCATTTTTAGAGTTCGGATTAGTGATTAACAGTGGTTGGCAAAGTCATTACAATTGTTGGGCAAAGTCATTTTTAGAGGTCGGATAATTGATTAACAGTGGTTGGCAAAGTCATTTCAATTGTTGTGCAAAGTCATTTTTAGAGGTCGGATAATTGATTAACAGTGGTTAGCAAAGTCATTACAATTGTTGGGCAAAGTCATTTTTAGAGGTCGGATAATTGATTTACAGTGGTTGGCAAAGTCATTACAATTGTTGGGCAAAGTCATTTCAAGAGATCGGATAAGTGATTAACAGTGGTTGGCAAAGTCATTACAATTGTTGGTCAAAGTCATTTTTAGAGTTCGGATAAGTGATAAACAGTGGTTGGCAAAGTCATTACAATTGTTGGGCAAAGTCATTTCTAGAGATCGGATAAGTGATTAACAGTGGTTGGCAAGGTCATTACAATTGTTGGGCAAAGTCATTTTTAGAGTTCGGATTAGTGATTAACAGTGGTTGGCAAAGTCATTACAATTGTTGGGCAAAGTCATTTTTAGAGGTCGGATAATTGATTAACAGTGGTTGGCAAAGTCATTTCAATTGTTGTGCAAAGTCATTTTTAGAGGTCGGATAATTGATTAACAGTGGTTAGCAAAGTCATTACAATTGTTGGGCAAAGTCATTTTTAGAGGTCGGATAATTGATTAACAGTGGTTGGCAAAGTCATTTCAATTGTTTTGCAAAGTCATTTTTAGAGGTCGGATAAGTGATTAACAGTGGTTGGCAAAGTCATTACAATTGTTGGGAAAAGTCATTTCAAGAGATCGGATAAGTGATTAACAGTGGTTGGCAAAGTCATTTCAATTGTTGGGCAAAGTCATTTTTAGAGGTCGGATAATTGATTAACAGTGGTTGGCAAAGTCATTACAATTGTTGGGCAAAGTCATTTTTAGAGGTCGGATAAGTGATTTACAGTGGTGGGCAAAGTCATTAATATTTTTAGGGAAAGTCATTTCAAGAGATCGGATAAGTGATTAACAGTGGTTGGCAAAGTCATTACAATTGTTGGGCAAAGTCATTTTTAGAGTTCGGATAAGTGATAAACAGTGGTTGGAAAAGTCATTACAATTGTTGGGCAAAGTCATTTCTAGAGATCGGATAAGTGATTAACAGTGGTTGGCAAGGTCATTACAATTGTTGGGCAAAGTCATTTCTAGAGATCGGATAAATGATTAACAGTGGTTGGCAAGGTCATTACAATTGTTGGGCAAAGTCATTTTTAGAGTTCGGATTAGTGATTAACAGTGGTTGGCAAAGTCATTACAATTGTTGGGCAAAGTCATTTTTAGAGGTCGGATAATTGATTAACAGTGGTTGGCAAAGTCATTTCAATTGTTGTGCAAAGTCATTTTTAGAGGTCGGATAATTGATTAACAGTGGTTAGCAAAGTCATTACAATTGTTGGGCAAAGTCATTTTTAGAGGTCGGATAATTGATTAACAGTGGTTGGCAAAGTCATTTCAATTGTTTTGCAAAGTCATTTTTAGAGGTCGGATAAGTGATTAACAGTGGTTGGCAAAGTCATTACAATTGTTGGGAAAAGTCATTTCAAGAGATCGGATAAGTGATTAACAGTGGTTGGCAAAGTCATTTCAATTGTTGGGCAAAGTCATTTTTAGAGGTCGGATAATTGATTAACAGTGGTTGGCAAAGTCATTACAATTGTTGGGCAAAGTCATTTTTAGAGGTCGGATAAGTGATTTACAGTGGTGGGCAAAGTCATTAATATTTTTAGGGAAAGTCATTTCAAGAGATCGGATAAGTGATTAACAGTGGTTGGCAAAGTCATTACAATTGTTGGGCAAAGTCATTTTTAGAGGTCGGATAATTGATTAAAAGTGGTTAGCAAAGTCATTTCAATTGTTGTGCAAAGTCATTTCTTGAGATCGGATAAGTGATTAACAGTGGTTGGCAAAGTCATTACAATTGTCGGGCAAAGTCATTTTTAGAGGTCGGATAATTGATTAACAGTGGTTGGCAAAGTCATTTCAATTGTTTTGCAAAGTCATTTTTAGAGGTCGGATAAGTGATTAACAGTGGTTGGCAAAGTCATTACAATTGTTGGGCAAAGTCATTTTTAGAGGTCGGATAATTGATTAACAGTGGTTGGCAAAGTCATTACAATTGTTGGGCAAAGTCATTTTTAGAGGTCGGATAAGTGATTTACAGTGGTGGGCAAAGTCATTAATATTTTTAGGGAAAGTCATTTCAAGAGATCGGATAAGTGATTAACAGTGGTTGGCAAAGTCATTACAATTGTTGGGCAAAGTCATTTTTAGAGTTCGGATAAGTGATAAACAGTGGTTGGCAAAGTCATTACAATTGTTGGGCAAAGTCATTTCTAGAGATCGGATAAGTGATTAACAGTGGTTGGCAAGGTCATTACAATTGTTGGGCAAAGTCATTTCTAGAGATCGGATAAGTGATTAACAGTGGTTGGCAAGGTCATTACAATTGTTGGGCAAAGTCATTTTTAGAGTTCGGATTAGTGATTAACAGTGGTTGGCAAAGTCATTACAATTGTTGGGCAAAGTCATTTTTAGAGGTCGGATAATTGATTAACAGTGGTTGGCAAAGTCATTTCAATTGTTGTGCAAAGTCATTTTTAGAGGTCGGATAATTGATTAACAGTGGTTAGCAAAGTCATTACAATTGTTGGGCAAAGTCATTTTTAGAGGTCGGATAATTGATTAACAGTGGTTGGCAAAGTCATTTCAATTGTTTTGCAAAGTCATTTTTAGAGGTCGGATAAGTGATTAACAGTGGTTGGCAAAGTCATTACAATTGTTGGGAAAAGTCATTTCAAGAGATCGGATAAGTGATTAACAGTGGTTTGCAAAGTCATTTCAATTGTTGGGCAAAGTCATTTTTAGAGGTCGGATAATTGATTAACAGTGGTTGGCAAAGTCATTACAATTGTTGGGCAAAGTCATTTTTAGAGGTCGGATAAGTGATTTACAGTGGTGGGCAAAGTCATTAATATTTTTAGGGAAAGTCATTTCAAGAGATCGGATAAGTGATTAACAGTGGTTGGCAAAGTCATTACAATTGTTGGGCAAAGTCATTTTTAGAGGTCGGATAATTGATTAACAGTGGTTAGCAAAGTCATTTCAATTGTTGTGCAAAGTCATTTCTTGAGATCGGATAAGTGATTAACAGTGGTTGGCAAAGTCATTACAATTGTCGGGCAAAGTCATTTTTAGAGGTCGGATAATTGATTAACAGTGGTTGGCAAAGTCATTTCAATTGTTTTGCAAAGTCATTTTTAGAGGTCGGATAAGTGATTAACAGTGGTTGGCAAAGTCATTACAATTGTTGGGAAAAGTCATTTCAAGAGATCGGATAAGTGATTAACAGTGGTTGGCAAAGTCATTTCAATTGTTGTGCAAAGTCATTTTTAGAGGTCGGATAAGTGCTTAACATTGGTTAGCAAAGTCATTTCAATTGTTGGGCAAAGTCATTTTTAGAGGTCGGATAATTGATTAACAGTGGTTGGCAAAGTCATTACAATTGTTGGGCAAAGTCATTTTTAGAGGTCGGATAAGTGATTTACAGTGGTGGGCAAAGTCATTACAATTTTTATGGAAAGTCATTTCAAGAGATCGGATAAGTGATTAACAGTGGTTGGCAAAGTCATTACAATTGTTGGGCAAAGTCATTTCAAGAGATCGGATAAGTGATTAACAGTGGTTAGCAAAGTCATTACAATTGTTGGGCAAAGTCATTTTTAGAGGTCGGATAATTGATTAACAGTGGTTGGCAAAGTCATTACAATTGTTGGGCAAAGTCATTTCAAGAGATCGGATAAGTGATTAACAGTGGTTGGCAAAGTCATTACAATTGTTGGGCAAAGTCATTTTTAGAGTTCGGATTAGTGATTAACAGTGGTTGGCAAAGTCATTACAATTGTTGGGCAAAGTCATTTCTAGAGATCGGATAAGTGATTAACAGTGGTTGGCAAGGTCATTACAATTGTTGGGCAAAGTCATTTCTAGAGATCGGATAAGTGATTAACAGTGGTTGGCAAGGTCATTACAATTGTTGGGCAAAGTCATTTTTAGAGTTCGGATTAGTGATTAACAGTGGTTGGCAAAGTCATTACAATTGTTGGGCAAAGTCATTTTTAGAGGTCGGATAATTGATTAACAGTGGTTGGCAAAGTCATTTCAATTGTTGTGCAAAGTCATTTCTAGAGATCGGATAAGTGATTAACAGTGGTTGGCAAAGTCATTACAATTGTTGGGCAAAGTCATTTCTAGAGATCGGATAAGTGATTAACAGTGGTTGGCAAGGTCATTACAATTGTTGGGCAAAGTCATTTCTAGAGATCGGATAAGTGATTAACAGTGGTTGGCAAGGTCATTACAATTGTTGGGCAAAGTCATTTTTAGAGTTCGGATTAGTGATTAACAGTGGTTGGCAAAGTCATTACAATTGTTGGGCAAAGTCATTTTTAGAGGTCGGATAATTGATTAACAGTGGTTGGCAAAGTCATTTCAATTGTTGTGCAAAGTCATTTTTAGAGGTCGGATAATTGATTAACAGTGGTTAGCAAAGTCATTACAATTGTTGGGCAAAGTCATTTTTAGAGGTCGGATAATTGATTAACAGTAGTTGGCAAAGTCATTTCAATTGTTTTGCAAAGTCATTTTTAGAGGTCGGATAAGTGATTAACAGTGGTTGGCAAAGTCATTACAATTGTTGGGAAAAGTCATTTCAAGAGATCGGATAAGTGATTAACAGTGGTTGGCAAAGTCATTTCAATTGTTGGGCAAAGTCATTTTTAGAGGTCGGATAATTGATTAACAGTGGTTGGCAAAGTCATTACAATTGTTGGGCAAAGTCATTTTTAGAGGTCGGATAAGTGATTTACAGTGGTGGGCAAAGTCATTAATATTTTTAGGGAAAGTCATTTCAAGAGATCGGATAAGTGATTAACAGTGGTTGGCAAAGTCATTACAATTGTTGGGCAAAGTCATTTTTAGAGGTCGGATAATTGATTAACAGTGGTTAGCAAAGTCATTTCAATTGTTGTGCAAAGTCATTTCTTGAGATCGGATAAGTGATTAACAGTGGTTGGCAAAGTCATTACAATTGTCGGGCAAAGTCATTTTTAGAGGTCGGATAATTGATTAACAGTGGTTGGCAAAGTCATTTCAATTGTTTTGCAAAGTCATTTTTAGAGGTCGGATAAGTGATTAACAGTGGTTGGCAAAGTCATTACAATTGTTGGGAAAAGTCATTTCAAGAGATCGGATAAGTGATTAACAGTGGTTGGCAAAGTCATTTCAATTGTTGTGCAAAGTCATTTTTAGAGGTCGGATAAGTGCTTAACATTGGTTAGCAAAGTCATTTCAATTGTTGGGCAAAGTCATTTTTAGAGGTCGGATAATTGATTAACAGTGGTTGGCAAAGTCATTACAATTGTTGGGCAAAGTCATTTTTAGAGGTCGGATAAGTGATTTACAGTGGTGGGCAAAGTCATTACAATTTTTATGGAAAGTCATTTCAAGAGATCGGATAAGTGATTAACAGTGGTTGGCAAAGTCATTACAATTGTTGGGCAAAGTCATTTCAAGAGATCGGATAAGTGATTAACAGTGGTTAGCAAAGTCATTTCAATTGTTGTGCAAAGTCATTTCTTGAGATCGGATAAGTGATTAACAGTGGTTGGCAAAGTCATTACAATTGTTGGGCAAAGTCATTTCAAGAGATCGGATAAGTGATTAACAGTGGTTGGCAAAGTCATTACAATTGTTGGGCAAAGTCATTTTTAGAGTTCGGATTAGTGATTAACAGTGGTTGGCAAAGTCATTACAATTGTTGGGCAAAGTCATTTTTAGAGGTCGGATAATTGATTCACAGTGGTTGGCAAAGTCATTTCAATTGTTGTGCAAAGTAATTTTTAGAGGTCGGATAAGTGCTTAACAGTGGTTAGCAAAGTCATTACAATTGTTGGGCAAAGTCATTTTTAGAGGTCGGATAATTGATTAACAGTGGTTGACAAAGTCATTTCAATTGTTGTGCAAAGTCATTTCTAGAGATCGGATAAGTGATTAACAGTGGTTGGCAAAGTCATTACAATTGTTGGGCAAAGTCATTTTTAGAGTTCGGATTTGTGATTAACAGTGGTTGGCAAAGTCATTACAATTGCTTGGCAAAGTCATTTTTAGAGGTCGGATAATTGATTTACAGTGGTTGGCAAAGTGATTACAATTTTTAGGGAAAGTCATTTCAAGAGATCGGATAAGTGATTAACAGTGGTTGGCAGAGACATTACAATTGTTGGGCAAAGTCATTTTTAGAGTTCGGATTAGTGATTAACAGTGGTTGGCAAAGTCATTTCAATTGTTGTGCAAAGTCATTTTTAGAGGTCGGATAAGTGCTTAACTGTGGTTAGCAAAGTCATTACAATTGTTGGGCAAAGTCATTTCAAGAGATCGGATAAGTGATTAACAGTGGTTGGCAAAGTCATTTCAATTGTTTTGCAAAGTCATTTTTAGAGGTCGGATAAGTGATTAACAGTGGTTGGCAAAGTCATTACAATTGTTTGGCAAAGTCATTTCAAGAGATCGGATAAGTGATTAACAGTGGTTGGCAAAGTCATTACAATTGTTGGGCAAAGTCATTTTTAGAGGTCGGATAATTGATTTACAGTGGTTGGCAAAGTCATTACAATTGTTGGGCAAAGTCATTACAAGAGATCGGATAAGTGATTAACAGTGGTTGGCAAGGTCATTACAATTGTTGGGCAAAGTCATTTTTAGAGTTCGGATTAGTGATTAACAGTGGTTGGCAAAGTCATTACAATTGTTGGGCAAAGTCATTTTTAGAGGTCGGATAATTGATTAACAGTGGTTGGCAAAGTCATTACAATTGTTTGGCAAAGTCATTTTTAGAGGTCGGATAATTGATTAACAGTGGTTGGCAAAGTCATTTCAATTGTTTTGCAAAGTCATTTTTAGAGGTCGGATAAGTGATTAACAGTGGTTGGCAAAGTCATTACAATTGTTTGGCAAAGTCATTTCAAGAGATCGGATAAGTGATTAACAGTGGTTGGCAAGGTCATTACAATTGTTTGGCAAAGTCATTTTTAGAGTTCGGATTTGTGATTAACAGTGGTTGGCAAAGTCATTACAATTGTTGGGCAAAGTCATTTTTAGAGGTCGGATAATTGATTTACAGTGGTTGGCAAAGTCATTACAATTGTTGGGCAAAGTCATTACAAGAGATCGGATAAGTGATTAACAGTGGTTGGCAAGGTCATTACAATTGTTGGGCAAAGTCATTTTTAGAGTTCGGATTAGTGATTAACAGTGGTTGGCAAAGTCATTACAATTGTTGGGCAAAGTCATTTTTAGAGGTCGGATAATTGATTAACAGTGGTTGGCAAAGTCATTACAATTGTTGGGCAAAGTCATTTCAAGAGATCGGATAAGTGATTAACAGTGGTTGGCAAAGTCATTTCAATTGTTGTGCAAAGTCATTTTTAGAGGTCGGATTAGTGCTTAACAGTGGTTAGCAAAGTCATTACAATTGTTTGGCAAAGTCATTTTTAGAGTTCGGATTTGTGATTAACAGTGGTTGGCAAAGTCTTTACTATTGTTGGGCAAAGTCATTTTTAGAGGTCGGATAATTGATTTACAGTGGTTGGCAAAGTCATTACAATTGTTGCGCAAAGTCATTTCAAGAGATCGGATAAGTGATTAACAGTGGTTGGCAAAGTCATTACAATTGTTGGTCAAAGTCATTTTTAGAGTTCGGATAAGTGATTAACAGTGGTTGGCAAAGTCATTACAATTGTTGGGCGAAGTCATTTCTTGAGATCGGAAAAGTGATTAACAGTGGATGGCAAAGTCATTACAATTGTTGGTCAAAGTCATTTTTGGAGTTCGGACAAGTGATTAACAGTGGTTGGCAAAGTCATTACAATTGTTGGGCAAAGTCATTTTTAGAGTTCGGATTAGTGATTAACAGTGGTTGGCAAAGTCATTACAATTGTTAGGCAAAGTCATTTCAAGAGATCGGATAAGTGATTAACATTGGTTGGCAAAGTCATTACAATTTTTGGGCAAAGTCATTTCAAGAGATCGGATAAGTGATTAACAGTGGTTGGCAAAGTCATTACAATTGTTGGGCAAAGTCATTTTTAGAGTTCGGATTAGTGATTAACAGTGGTAGGCAAAGTCATCACAATTGTTGGTCAAAGTCATTTTTAGAGTTCGGATAAGTGATTAACAGTGGTTGGCAAAGTCATTACAATTGTTGGGCAAAGTCATTTCTAGAGATCGGATAAGTGATTAACAGTGGTTGGCAAAGTCATTACAATTGTTTGGCAAAGTCATTTTTAGAGTTCGGATTAGTGATTAACAGTGGTTGGCAAAGTCATTACAATTGTTGGGCGAAGTCATTTTTAGAGGTCGGATAATTGATTTACAGTGGTTAGCAAAGTCATTTCAATTGTTTTGCAAAGTCATTTTTAGAGGTCGGATAATTGATTTACAGTGGTTGGCAAAGTCATTTCAATTGTTGTGCAAAGTCATTTTTAGAGGTCGGATAATTGATTAACAGTGGTTAGCAAAGTCATTTCAATTGTTTTGCAAAGTCATTTTTAGAGGTCGGATAAGTGCTTAACAGTGGTTAGCAAAGTCATTACAATTGTTGGGCAAAGTCATTTCAAGAGATCGGATAAGTGATTAACAGTGGTTGGCAAAGTCATTTCAATTGTTGTGCAAAGTCATTTTTAGAGGTCGGATTAGTGCTTAACAGTGGTTAGCAAAGTCATTACAATTGTTTGGCAAAGTCATTTTTAGATGTCGGATAATTGATTAACAGTGGTTGGCAAAGTCATTTCAATTGTTTTGCAAAGTCATTTTTAGAGGTCGGATAAGTTATTAACAGTGGTTGGCAAAGTCATTACAATTGTTTAGCAAAGTCATTTCAAGAGATCGGATAAGTGATTAACAGTGGTTGGCAAAGTCATTACAATTGTTGGTCAAAGTCATTTTTAGAGTTCGGATAAGTAATTAACAGTGGTTGGCAAAGTCATTTCTAGAGATCGGATAAGTGATTAACAGTGGTTGGCAAGGTCATTACAATTGTTGGGCAAAGTCATTTTTAGAGTTCGGATTTGTGATTAACAGTGGTTGGCAAAGTCATTACAATTGTTGGGCAAAGTCATTTTTAGAGGTCGGATAATTGATTTACAGTGGTTGGCAAAGTCATTACAATTGTTGGGCAAAGTCATTACAAGAGATCGGATAAGTGATTAACAGTGGTTGGCAAGGTCATTACAATTGTTGGGCAAAGTCATTTTTAGAGTTCGGATTAGTGATTAACAGTGGTTGGCAAAGTCATTACAATTGTTGGGCAAAGTCATTTTTAGAGGTCGGATAATTGATTAACAGTGGTTGGCAAAGTCATTACAATCGTTGGGCAAAGTCATTTTTAGAGTTCGGATTAGTGATTAACAGTGGTTGGCAAAGTCATTACAATTGTTGGTCAAAGTCATTTTTAGAGTTCGGATAAGTGATTAACAGTGGTTGGCAAAGTCATTACAATTGTTGGGCAAAGTCATTTCTAGAGATCGGATAAGTGATTAACAGTGGTTGGCAAGGTCATTACAATTAATGGGCAAAGTCATTTTTAGAGTTCGGATTAGTGATTAACAGTGGTTGGCAAGGTCATTACAATTAATGGGCAAAGTCATTTTTAGAGGTCGGATAATTGATTTACAGTGGTTAGCAAAGTCATTTCAATTGTTTTGCAAAGTCATTTCAAGAGATCAGATAAGTGATTAACAGTGGTTGGCAAAGTCATTTCAATTGTTGTCTAAAGTCTTTTCTAGAGTTCGGTTAAGTGATTTACAGTGGTGGGCAAAGTCATTACAATTGTTGGGCAAAGACATTTTTAGAGTTCGGATTTGTGATTAACAGTGGTTAGCAAAGTCTTTACTATTGTTGGGCAAAGTCATTTTTAGAGGTCGGATAATTGATTTACAGTGGTTGGCAAAGTCATTTCAATTGTTGTGCAAAGTCATTTTTAGAGGTCGGATAATTGATTAACAGTGGTTAGCAAAGTCATTTCAATTGTTTTGCAAAGTCATTTTTAGAGGTCAGATAAGTGATTAACAGTGGTTGGCAAAGTCATTACAATTGTTGGGCAAAGTCATTTCAAGAGATCGGATAAGTGATTAACAGTGGTTGGCAAAGTCATTACAATTGTTGGGCAAAGTCATTTTTATAGTTCGGATAAGTGATTAACAGTGGTTGGCAAAGTCATTACAATTGTTGGGCAAAGTCATTTCTAGAGATCGGATAAGTGATTAACAGTGGTTGGCAAGGTCATTACAATTAATGGGCAAAGTCATTTTTAGAGTTCGGATTAGTGATTAACAGTGGTTGGCAAGGTCATTACAATTAATGGGCAAAGTCATTTTTAGAGGTCGGATAATTGATTTACAGTGGTTAGCAAAGTCATTTCAATTGTTTTGCAAAGTCATTTCAAGAGATCAGATAAGTGATTAACAGTGGTTGGCAAAGTCATTTCAATTGTTGTCTAAAGTCTTTTTTAGAGTTCGGATAAGTAATTAACAGTGGTTGGCAAAGTCATTTCTAGAGATCGGATAAGTGATTAACAGTGGTTGGCAAGGTCATTACAATTGTTGGGCAAAGTCATTTTTAGAGTTCGGATTTGTGATTAACAGTGGTTGGCAAAGTCATTACAATTGTTGGGCAAAGTCATTTTTAGAGGTCGGATAATAGATTTACAGTGGTTGGCAAAGTCATTACAATTGTTGGGCAAAGTCATTACAAGAGATCGGATAAGTGATTAACAGTGGTTGGCAAGGTCATTACAATTGTTGGGCAAAGTCATTTTTAGAGTTCGGATTAGTGATTAACAGTGGTTGGCAAAGTCATTACAATTGTTGGGCAAAGTCATTTTTAGAGGTCGGATAATTGATTAACATTGGTTGGCAAAGTCATTACAATCGTTGGGCAAAGTCATTTTTAGAGTTCGGATTAGTGATTAACAGTGGTTGGCAAAGTCATTACAATTGTTGGTCAAAGTCATTTTTAGAGTTCGGATAAGTGATTAACAGTGGTTGGCAAAGTCATTACAATTGTTGGGCAAAGTCATTTCTAGAGATCGGATAAGTGATTATCAGTGGTTGGCAAGGTCATTACAATTAATGGGCAAAGTCATTTTTAGAGTTCGGATTAGTGATTAACAGTGGTTGGCAAGGTCATTACAATTAATGGGCAAAGTCATTTTTAGAGGTCGGATAATTGATTTACAGTGGTTAGCAAAGTCATTTCAATTGTTTTGCAAAGTCATTTCAAGAGATCAGATAAGTGATTAACAGTGGTTGGCAAAGTCATTTCAATTGTTGTCTAAAGTCTTTTCTAGAGTTCGGTTAAGTGATTTACAGTGGTGGGCAAAGTCATTACAATTGTTGGGCAAAGACATTTTTAGAGTTCGGATTTGTGATTAACAGTGGTTGGCAAAGTCTTTACTATTGTTGGGCAAAGTCATTTTTAGAGGTCGGATTATTGATTAACAGTGGTTAGCAAAGTCATTTCAATTGTTTTGCAAAGTCATTTTTAGAGGTCGGATAAGTGATTAACAGTGGTTGGCAAAGTCATTACAATTGTTGGGCAAAGTCATTTCAAGAGATCGGATAAGTGATTAACAGTGGTTGGCAAAGTCATTTCAATTGTTGGGCAAAGTCATTTCAAAAGATCGGATAAGTGATTAACAGTGGTTGGCAAAGTCATTTCAATTGTTGGGCAAAGTCATTTTTAGAGTTCGGATTAGTGATTAACAGTGGTGGGCAAAGTCATTACAATTGTTGGGCAAAGTCATTTTTAGAGGTCGGATAAGTTATTAACAGTGGTTGGCAAAGTCATTTCAATTGTTGGGCAAAGTCATTTCAAGAGATCAGATAAGTGATTAACAGTGGTTGGCAAAGTCATTTCAATTGTTGTCTAAAGTCTTTTTTAGAGTTCGGATAAGTAATTAACAGTGGTTGGCAAAGTCATTTCAATTGTTTTGCAAAGTCATTTTTAGAGGTCGGATAAGTTATTAACAGTGGTTGGCAAAGTCATTACAATTGTTTAGCAAAGTCATTTCAAGAGATCGGATAAGTGATTAACAGTGGTTGGCAAAGTCATTACAATTGTTGGTCAAAGTCATTTTTAGAGTTCGGATAAGTAATTAACAGTGGTTGGCAAAGTCATTTCTAGAGATCGGATAAGTGATTAACAGTGGTTGGCAAGGTCATTACAATTGTTGGGCAAAGTCATTTTTAGAGTTCGGATTTGTGATTAACAGTGGTTGGCAAAGTCATTACAATTGTTGGGCAAAGTCATTTTTAGAGGTCGGATAATTGATTTACAGTGGTTGGCAAAGTCATTACAATTGTTGGGCAAAGTCATTACAAGAGATCGGATAAGTGATTAACAGTGGTTGGCAAGGTCATTACAATTGTTGGGCAAAGTCATTTTTAGAGTTCGGATTAGTGATTAACAGTGGTTGGCAAAGTCATTACAATTGTTGGGCAAAGTCATTTTTAGAGGTCGGATAATTGATTAACATTGGTTGGCAAAGTCATTACAATCGTTGGGCAAAGTCATTTTTAGAGTTCGGATTAGTGATTAACAGTGGTTGGCAAAGTCATTACAATTGTTGGTCAAAGTCATTTTTAGAGTTCGGATAAGTGATTAACAGTGGTTGGCAAAGTCATTACAATTGTTGGGCAAAGTCATTTCTAGAGATCGGATAAGTGATTATCAGTGGTTGGCAAGGTCATTACAATTAATGGGCAAAGTCATTTTTAGAGTTCGGATTAGTGATTAACAGTGGTTTGCAAGGTCATTACAATTAATGGGCAAAGTCATTTTTAGAGGTCGGATAATTGATTTACAGTGGTTAGCAAAGTCATTTCAATTGTTTTGCAAAGTCATTTCAAGAGATCAGATAAGTGATTAACAGTAGTTGGCAAAGTCATTTCAATTGATGTCTAAAGTCTTTTCTAGAGTTCGGTTAAGTGATTTACAGTGGTGGGCAAAGTCATTTCAATTGTTGGGCAAAGACATTTTTAGAGTTCGGATTTGTGATTAACAGTGGTTGGCAAAGTCTTTACTATTGTTGGGCAAAGTCATTTTTAGAGGTCGGATAATTGATTTACAGTGGTTGGCAAAGTCATTTCAATTGTTGTGCAAAGTCATTTTTAGAGGTCGGATAATTGATTAACAGTGGTTAGCAAAGTCATTTCAATTGTTTTGCAAAGTCATTTTTAGAGGTCGGATAAGTGATTAACAGTGGTTGGCAAAGTCATTACAATTGTTGGGCAAAGTCATTTCAAGAGATCGGATAAGTGATTAACAGTGGTTGGCAAAGTCATTTCAATTGTTGGGCAAAGTCATTTCAAGAGATCAGATAAGTGATTAACAGTGGTTGGCAAAGTCATTTCAATTGTTGTCTAAAGTCTTTTCTAGAGTTCGGTTAAGTGATTTACAGTGGTGGGCAAAGTCATTACAATTGTTGGGCAAAGTCATTTTTAGAGTTCGGATTTGTGATTAACAGTGGTTGGCAAAGTCTTTACTATTGTTGGGCAAAGTCATTTTTAGAGGTCGGATAATTGATTTACAGTGGTTGGCAAAGTCATTACAATTGTTGCGCAAAGTCATTTCAAGAGATCGGATAAGTGATTAACAGTGGTTGGCAAAGTCATTACAATTGTTGGTCAAAGTCATTTTTAGAGTTCGGATAAGTGATTAACAGTGGTTGGCAAAGTCATTATAATTGTTGGGCAAAGTCATTTCTAGAGATCGGATAAGTGATTAACAGTGGTTGGCAAGGTCATTACAATTGTTGGGCAAAGTCATTTTTAGAGTTCGGATTAGTGATTAACAGTGGTTGGCAAAGTCATTACAATTGTTGGGCAAAGTCATTTTTAGAGGTCGGATAATTGATTAACAGTGGTTGGCAAAGTCATTTCAATTGTTGGGCAAAGTCATTTCAAGAGATCGGATAAGTGATTAACAGTGGTTGGCAAAGTCATTACAATTGTTCGGCAAAGTCATTTTTAGAGTTCGGATTAGTGATTAACAGTGGTTGGCAAAGTCATTACAATTGTTGGGCAAAGTCATTTTTAGAGGTCGGATAATTGATTAACAGTGGTTGGCAAAGTCATTTCAATTGTTGTGCAAAGTCATTTTTAGAGGTCGGATAATTGATTAACAGTGGTTAGCAAAGTCATTTCAATTGTTGTGCAAAGTCATTTTTAGAGGTCGGATAAGTGCTTAACAGTGGTTAGCAAAGTCATTACAATTGCTGGGCAAAGTGATTTTTAGAGGTCGGATAATTGATTAACAGTGGTTGGCAAAGTCATTTCAATTGTTGTGCAAAGTAATTTTTAGAGGTCGGATAAGTGCTTAACAGTGGTTAGCAAAGTCATTACAATTGTTTGGCATAGTCATTTCAAGAGATCGGATAAGTGATTAACAGTGGTTGGCAAAGTCATTACAATTGTTGGTCAAAGTCAATTTTAGAGTTCGGATAAGTGATTAACAGTGGTTGGCAAAGTCAATACAATTGTTGGGCAAAGTCATTTCAAGAGATCGGATAAGTGATTAACAGTGGTTGGCAAAGTCATTACAATTGTTGGGCAAAGTCATTTTTAGAGGTCGGATAATTGATTAACAGTGGTTAGCAAAGTCATTTCAATTGTTGTGCAAAGTCATTTCTTGAGATCGGATAAGTGATTAACAGTGGTTGGCAAAGTCATTACAATTGTTGGGCAAAGACATTTTTAGAGGTCGGATAATTGATTAACAGTGGTTGGCAAAGTCATTTCAATTGTTGTGCAAAGTCATTTTTAGAGGTCGGATAAGTGCTTAACAGTGGTGAGCAAAGTCATTACAATTGTTGGGCAAAGTCATTTTTAGAGGTCGGATAATTGATTAACAGTGGTTTGCAAAGTCATTTCAATTGTTGGGCAAAGTCATTTTTAGAGGTCGGATAATTGATTAACAGTGGTTAGCAAAGTCATTTCAATTGTTGTGCAAAGTCATTTCTTGAGATCGGATAAGTGATTAACAGTGGTTGGCAAAGTCATTACAATTGTTGGGCAAAGTCATTTTTAGAGTTCGGATTTGTGATTAACAGTGGTTGGCAAAGTCATTACAATTGTTGGGCAAAGTCATTTTTAGAGTTCGGATAAGTGATTAACAGTGGTTGGCAAAGTCATTACAATTGTTGGGCAAAGTCATTTCTAGAGATCGGATTAGTGATTAACAGTGGTTGGCAAAGTCATTACAATTGTTGGGCAAAGTCATTTTTAGAGTTCGGATTAGTGATTAACAGTGGTTGGCAAAGTCATTACAATTGTTGGGCAAAGTCATTTTTAGAGGTCGGATAATTGATTAACAGTGGTTAGCAAAGTCATTTCAATTGTTTTGCAAAGTCATTTTTAGAGGTCGGATAATTGATTAACAGTGGTTAGCAAAGTCATTACAATTGTTGGGCAAAGTCATTTTTAGAGGTCGGATAAGTGATTAACAGTGGTTGGCAAAGTCATTTCAATTGTTGGGCAAAGTCATTTCAAGAGATCGGATAAGTGATTAACAGTGGTTGGCAAAGTCATTTCAATTGTTGTGCAAAGTCTTTTCTAGAGGACGGTTAAGTGATTTACAGTGGTGGGCAAAGTCATTACAATTGTTGGGCAAAGTCATTTTTAGAGTTCGGATAAGTGATTAACAGTGGTTGGCAAAGTCATTACTATTGTTGGGCAAAGTCATTTCAAGAGATCGGATAAGTGATTAACAGTGGTTGGCAAAGTCATTTCAATTATTGTGCAAAGTCTTTTCTAGAGGACGGTTAAGTGATTTACAGTGGTGGGCAAAGTCATTACAATTGTTGGGCAAAGTCATTTTTAGAGTTCGGATAAGTGATTAACAGTGGTTGGCAAAGTCATTACAATTGTTGGGCAAAGTCATTTCTAGAGATCGGATTAGTGATTAACAGTGGTTGGCAAAGTCATTACAATTGTTGGGCAAAGTCATTTTTAGAGTTCGGATTAGTGATTAACAGTGGTTGGCAAAGTCATTACAATTGTTGGGCAAAGTCATTTTTAGAGGTCGGATAATTGATTAACAGTGGTTAGCAAAGTCATTTCAATTGTTGTGCAAAGTCATTTTTAGAGGTCGGATAATTGATTAACAGTGGTTGGCAAAGTCTTTACTATTGTTGGGCAAAGTCATTTTTAGAGGTCGGATTAGTGATTAACAGTGGTTGGCAAAGTCATTACAATTGTTGGGCAAAGTCATTTTTAGAGGTCGGATAATTGATTAACAGTGGTTGGCAAAGTCATTACAATTGTTGGTCAAAGTATTTTTAAAGTTCGGATAAGTGATTAACAGTGGTTGGCAAAGTCATTATAATTGTTGGGCAAAGTCATTTCTAGAGATCGGATAAGTGATTAACAGTGGTTGGCAAGGTCATTACAATTGTTGGGCAAAGTCATTTTTAGAGTTCGGATTAGTGATTAACAGTGGTTGGCAAAGTCATTACAATTGTTGGGCAAAGTCATTTTTAGAGGTTGGATAATTGATTAACAGTGGTTGGCAAAGTCATTTCAATTGTTGGGCAAAGTCATTTCAAGAGATCGGATAAGTGATTAACAGTGGTTGGCAAAGTCATTACAATTGTTGGGCAAAGTCATTTTTAGAGTTCGGATTAGTGATTAACAGTGGTTGGCAAAGTCATTACAATTGTTGGGCAAAGTCATTTTTAGAGGTCGGATAATTGATTAACAGTGGTTGGCAAAGTCATTTCAATTGTTGGGCAAAGTCATTTTTAGAGGTCGGATAATTGATTAACAGTGGTTAGCAAAGTCATTTCAATTGTTGTGCAAAGTCATTTTTAGAGGTCGGATAAGTGCTTAACAGTGGTTAGCAAAGTCATTACAATTGCTGGGCAAAGTGATTTTTAGAGGTCGGATAATTGATTAACAGTGGTTGGCAAAGTCATTTCAATTGTTGTGCAAAGTAATTTTTAGAGGTCGGATAAGTGCTTAACAGTGGTTAGCAAAGTCATTACAATTGTTTGGCATAGTCATTTCAAGAGATCGGATAAGTGATTAACAGTGGTTGGCAAAGTCATTACAATTGTTGGTCAAAGTCAATTTTAGAGTTCGGATAAGTGATTAACAGTGGTTGGCAAAGTCAATACAATTGTTGGGCAAAGTCATTTCAAGAGATCGGATAAGTGATTAACAGTGGTTGGCAAAGTCATTACAATTGTTGGGCAAAGTCATTTTTAGAGGTCGGATAATTGATTAACAGTGTTTAGCAAAGTCATTTCAATTGTTGTGCAAAGTCATTTCTTGAGATCGGATAAGTGATTAACAGTGGTTGGCAAAGTCATTACAATTGTTGGGCAAAGTCATTTTTAGAGGTCGGATAATTGATTAACAGTGGTTGGCAAAGTCATTTCAATTGTTGTGCAAAGACATTTTTAGAGGTCGGATAAGTGCTTAACAGTGGTAAGCAAAGTCATTACAATTGTTGGGCAAAGTCATTTTTAGAGGTCGGATAATTGATTAACAGTGGTTGGCAAAGTCATTTCAATTGTTGTGCAAAGTCATTTTTAGAGGTCGGATAAGTGCTTAACAGTGGTAAGCAAAGTCATTACAATTGTTGGGCAAAGTCATTTTTAGAGGTCGGATAATTGATTAACAGTGGTTGGCAAAGTCATTTCAATTGTTGTGCAAAGTCATTTTTAGAGGTCGGATAAGTGCTTAACAGTGGTGAGCAAAGTCATTACAATTGTTGGGCAAAGTCATTTTTAGAGGTCGGATAATTGATTAACAGTGGTTTGCAAAGTCATTTCAATTGTTGGGCAAAGTCATTTTTAGAGGTCGGATAATTGATTAACAGTGGTTAGCAAAGTCATTTCAATTGTTGTGCAAAGTCATTTCTTGAGATCGGATAAGTGATTAACAGTGGTTGGCAAAGTCATTACAATTGTTGGGCAAAGTCATTTTTAGAGTTCGGATTTGTGATTAACAGTGGTTGGCAAAGTCATTACAATTGTTGGGCAAAGTCATTTTTAGAGTTCGGATAAGTGATTAACAGTGGTTGGCAAAGTCATTACAATTGTTGGGCAAAGTCATTTCTAGAGATCGGATTAGTGATTAACAGTGGTTGGCAAAGTCATTACAATTGTTGGGCAAAGTCATTTTTAGAGTTCGGATTAGTGATTAACAGTGGTTGGCAAAGTCATTACAATTGTTGGGCAAAGTCATTTCAAGAGATCGGATAAGTGATTAACAGTGGTTGGCAAAGTCATTACAATTGTTGGGCAAAGTCATTTTTAGAGGTCGGATAATTGATTAACAGTGTTTAGCAAAGTCATTTCAATTGTTGTGCAAAGTCATTTCTTGAGATCGGATAAGTGATTAACAGTGGTTGGCAAAGTCATTACAATTGTTGGGCAAAGTCATTTTTAGAGGTCGGATAATTGATTAACAGTGGTTGGCAAAGTCATTTCAATTGTTGTGCAAAGACATTTTTAGAGGTCGGATAAGTGCTTAACAGTGGTAAGCAAAGTCATTACAATTGTTGGGCAAAGTCATTTTTAGAGGTCGGATAATTGATTAACAGTGGTTGGCAAAGTCATTTCAATTGTTGTGCAAAGTCATTTCTTGAGATCGGATAAGTGATTAACAGTGGTTGGCAAAGTCATTACAATTGTTGGGCAAAGTCATTTTTAGAGTTCGGATTTGTGATTAACAGTGGTTGGCAAAGTCATTACAATTGTTGGGCAAAGTCATTTTTAGAGTTCGGATAAGTGATTAACAGTGGTTGGCAAAGTCATTACAATTGTTGGGCAAAGTCATTTCTAGAGATCGGATTAGTGATTAACAGTGGTTGGCAAAGTCATTACAATTGTTGGGCAAAGTCATTTTTAGAGTTCGGATTAGTGATTAACAGAGGTTGGCAAAGTCATTACAATTGTTGGGCAAAGTCATTTCAAGAGATCGGATAAGTGATTAACAGTGGTTAGCAAAGTCATTTCAATTGTTGTGCAAAGTCATTTTTAGAGGTCGGATAATTGATTAACAGTGGTTAGCAAAGTCATTACAATTGTTGGGCAAAGTCATTTTTAGAGGTCGGATAAGTGATTAACAGTGGTTGGCAAAGTCATTTCAATTGTTGGGCAAAGTCATTTCAAGAGATCGGATAAGTGATTAACAGTGGTTGGCAAAGTCATTTCAATTGTTGTGCAAAGTCTTTTCTAGAGGACGGTTAAGTGATTTACAGTGGTGGGCAAAGTCATTACAATTGTTGGGCAAAGTCATTTTTAGAGTTCGGATAAGTGATTAACAGTGGTTGGCAAAGTCATTACTATTGTTGGGCAAAGTCATTTTTAGAGGTCGGATAATTGATTTACAGTGGCTGGCAAAGTCATTACAATTGTTTGGCAAAGTCATTTCAAGAGATCGGATAAGTGATTAACAGTGGTTGGCAAAGTCATTACAATTGTTGGGCAAAGTCATTTTTAGAGTTCGGATTAGTGATTAACAGTGGTTGGCAAAGTCATTACAATTGTTGGGCAAAGTCATTTTTAGAGGTCGGATAATTGATTAACAGTGGTTGGCAAAGTCATTTCAATTGTTTTGCAAAGTCATTTTTAGAGGTCGGATAAGTGATTAACAGTGGTTGGCAAAGTCATTACAATTGTTTGGCAAAGTCATTTCAAGAGATCGGATAAGTGATTAACAGTGGTTGGCAAAGTCATTACAATTGTTGGGCAAAGTCTTTTCTAGAGGTCGGATAAGTGATTAACAGTGGTTGGCTAGGTCATTACAATTGTTGGGCAAAGTCATTTTTAGAGGTCGGATAATTGATTAACAGTGGTTGGCAAAGTCATTTCAATTGTTTTGCAAAGTCATTTTTAGAGGTCGGATAAGTGATTAACAGAGGTTGGCAAAGTCATTACAATTGTTGGTCAAAGTCAATTTTAGAGTTCGGATAAGTGATTAACAGTGGTTGGCAAAGTCAATACAATTGTTGGGCAAAGTCATTTCAAGAGATCGGATAAGTGATTAACAGTGGTTGGCAAAGTAATTTCAATTGTTGTGCAAAGTCATTTTTAGAGGTCGGATAAGTGCTTAACAGTGGTTAGCAAAGTCATTACAATTGTTGGGCAAAGTCATTTTTAGAGGTCGGATAATTGATTAACAGTGGTTGGCAAAGTCATTACAATTGTTGGGAAAAGTCATTTTTAGAGGTCGGATAAGTGATTTACAGTGGTGGGCAAAGTCATTACAATTTTTAGGGGAAGTCATTTCAAGAGATCGGATAAGTGATTAACAGTGGTTGGCAAAGTCATTACGATTGTTGGGCAAAGTCATTTTTAGAGGTCGGATAATTGATTAACAGTGGTTAGCAAAGTCATTTCAATTGTTGTGCAAAGTCATTTCTTGAGATCGGATAAGTGATTAACAGTGGTTGGCAAAGTCATTACAATTGTTGGGCAAAGTCATTTTTAGAGTTAGGATTAGTGATTAACTGTGGTTGGCATAGTCATTACAATTGTTGGGCAAAGTCATTTTTAGAGGTCTGATAATTGATTAACAGTGGTTGGCAAAGTCATTTCAATTGTTGTGCAAAGTAATTTTTAGAGGTCGGATAAGTGCTTAACAGTGGTTAGCAAAGTCATTACAATTGTTGGGCAAAGTCATTTTTAGAGGTCGGATAATTGATTAACAGTGGTTGACAAAGTCATTTCAATTGTTGTGCAAAGTCATTTTTAGAGGTCGGATAAGTGCTTAACAGTGGTTAGCAAAGTCATTACAATTGTTGGGCAAAGTCATTTTTAGAGGTCGGATAATTGATTAACAGTGGTTGGCAAAGTCATTTCAATTGTTTTGCAAAGTCATTTTTAGAGGTCGGATAAGTGATTAACAGTGGTTGGCAAAGTCATTACAATTGTTTGGCAAAAACATTTCAAGAGATCGGATAAGTGATTAACAGTGGTTGGCAAGGTCATTACAATTGTTGGGCAAAGTCATTTTTAGAGTTCGGATTTGTGATTAACAGTGGTTGGCAAAGTCATTACAATTGTTGGGCAAAGTCATTTCAAGAGTTCGGATAAGTGATTAACAGTGGTTGGCAAAGTCATTACAATTGTTGGTCAAAGTCATTTTTAGAGTTCGGATAAGTGATTAACAGTGGTTGGCAAAGTCATTACAATTGTTGGGCAAAGTCATTTCTAGAGATCGGATAAGTGATTGACAGTGGTTGGCAAGGTCATTACAATTGTTGGGCAAAGTCATTTTTAGATTTCGGATTAGTGATTAACAGTGGTTGGCAAAGTCATTACAATTGTTGGGCAAAGTCATTTTTAGAGGTCGGATAATTGATTAACAGTGGTTGGCAAAGTCATTTCAATTGTTGTGCAAAGTCATTTTTAGAGGTCGGATAATTGATTAACAGTGGTTAGCAAAGTCATTACAATTGTTGGGCAAAGTCATTTTTAGAGGTCGGATAAGTGATTAACAGTGGTTGGCAAAGTCATTTCAATTGTTGGGCAAAGTCATTTCAAGAGATCGGATAAGTGATTAACAGTGGTTGGCAAAGTCATTACGATTGTTGGGCAAAGTCATTTTTAGAGGTCGGATAATTGATTAACAGTGGTTGGCAAAGTCATTACAATTGTTGGGAAAAGTCATTTTTAGAGGTCGGATAAGTGATTTACAGTGGTGGGCAAAGTCATTACAATTTTTAGGGAAAGTCATTTCAAGAGATCGGATAAGTGATTAACAGTGGTTGGCAAAGTCATTACGATTGTTGGGCAAAGTCATTTTTAGAGGTCGGATAATTGATTAACAGTGGTTAGCAAAGTCATTTCAATTGTTGTGCAAAGTCATTTCTTGAGATCGGATAAGTGATTAACAGTGGTTGGCAAAGTCATTACAATTGTTGGGCAAAGTCATTTTTAGAGTTAGGATTAGTGATTAACTGTGGTTGGCATAGTCATTACAATTGTTGGGCAAAGTCATTTTTAGAGGTCGGATAATTGATTAACAGTGGTTGGCAAAGTCATTACAATTGTTGGGCAAAGTCATTTTTAGAGGTCGGATAATTGATTAACAGTGGTTGGCAAAGTCATTTCAATTGTTTTGCAAAGTCATTTTTAGAGGTCGGATAAGTGATTAACAGTGGTTGGCAAAGTCATTACAATTGTTTGGCAAAGTCATTTCAAGAGATCGGATAAGTGATTAACAGTGGTTGGCAAAGTCATTACAATTGTTGGGCAAAGTCTTTTCTAGAGGTCGGATAAGTGATTAACAGTGGTTGGCTAGGTCATTACAATTGTTGGGCAAAGTCATTTTTAGAGTTCGGATTTGTGATTAACAGTGGTTGGCAAAGTCATTACAATTGTTGGGCAAAGTCATTTTAAGAGGTCGGATAATTGATTTACAGTGGTTGGCAAAGTCATTACAATTGTTGGTCAAAGTCAATTTTAGAGTTCGGATAAGTGATTAACAGTGGTTGGCAAAGTCAATACAATTGTTGGGCAAAGTCATTTCAAGAGATCGGATAAGTGATTAACAGTGGTTGGCAAAGTAATTTCAATTGTTGTGCAAAGTCATTTTTAGAGGTCGGATAAGTGCTTAACAGTGGTTAGCAAAGTCATTTCAATTGTTGGGCAAAGTCATTTTTAGAGGTCGGATAATTGATTAACAGTGGTTGGCAAAGTCATTACAATTGTTGGGAAAAGTCATTTTTAGAGGTCGGATAAGTGATTTACAGTGGTGGGCAAAGTCATTACAATTTTTAGGGAAAGTCATTTCAAGAGATCGGATAAGTGATTAACAGTGGTTGGCAAAGTCATTACGATTGTTGGGCAAAGTCATTTTTAGAGGTCGGATAATTGATTAACAGTGGTTAGCAAAGTCATTTCAATTGTTGTGCAAAGTCATTTCTTGAGATCGGATAAGTGATTAACAGTGGTTGGCAAAGTCATTACAATTGTTGGGCAAAGTCATTTTTAGAGTTAGGATTAGTGATTAACTGTGGTTGGCATAGTCATTACAATTGTTGGGCAAAGTCATTTTTAGAGGTCGGATAATTGATTAACAGTGGTTGACAAAGTCATTTCAATTGTTGTGCAAAGTCATTTTTAGAGGTCGGATAAGTGCTTAACAGTGGTTAGCAAAGTCATTACAATTGTTGGGCAAAGTCATTTTTAGAGGTCGGATAATTGATTAACAGTGGTTGGCAAAGTCATTTCAATTGTTTTGCAAAGTCATTTTTAGAGGTCGGATAAGTGATTAACAGTGGTTGGCAAAGTCATTACAATTGTTTGGCAAAGTCATTTCAAGAGATCGGATAAGTGATTAACAGTGGTTGGCAAGGTCATTACAATTGTTGGGCAAAGTCATTTTTAGAGGTCGGATAATTGATTTACAGTGGTTGGCAAAGTCATTACAATTGTTGGGCAAAGTCATTTCAAGAGTTCGGATAAGTGATTAACAGTGGTTGGCAAAGTCATTACAATTGTTGGTCAAAGTCATTTTTAGAGTTCGGATAAGTGATTAACAGTGGTTGGCAAAGTCATTACAATTGTTGGGCAAAGTCATTTCTAGAGATCGGATAAGTGATTGACAGTGGTTGGCAAAGTCATTACAATTGTTGGTCAAAGTCATTTTTAGAGGTCGGATAATTGATTAACAGTGGTTGGCAAAGTCATTTCAATTGTTTTGCAAAGTCATTTTTAGAGGTCGGATAAGTGATTAACAGTGGTTGGCAAAGTCATTACAATTGTTGGGCAAAGTCATTTTTAGAGGTCGGATAATTGATTTACAGTGGTTGGCAAAGTCATTACAATTGTTGGGCAAAGTCATTTCAAGAGTTCGGATAAGTGATTAACAGTGGTTGGCAAAGTCATTACAATTGTTGGTCAAAGTCATTTTTAGAGTTCGGATAAGTGATTAACAGTGGTTGGCAAAGTCATTACAATTGTTGGGCAAAGTCATTTCTAGAGATCGGATAAGTGATTGACAGTGGTTGGCAAGGTCATTACAATTGTTGGTCAAAGTCAATTTTAGAGTTCGGATAAGTGATTAACAGTGGTTGGCAAGGTCAATACAATTGTTGGGCAAAGTCATTTCAAGAGATCGGATAAGTGATTAACAGTGGTTGGCAAAGTAATTTCAATTGTTGTGCAAAGTCATTTTTAGAGGTCGGATAAGTGCTTAACAGTGGTTAGCAAAGTCATTACAATTGTTGGGCAAAGTCATTTTTAGAGGTCGGATAATTGATTAACAGTGGTTGGCAAAGTCATTACAATTGTTGGGAAAAGTCATTTTTAGAGGTCGGATAAGTGATTTACAGTGGTGGGCAAAGTCATTACAATTTTTAGGGAAAGTCATTTCAAGAGATCGGATAAGTGATTAACAGTGGTTGGCAAAGTCATTACGATTGTTGGGCAAAGTCATTTTTAGAGGTCGGATAATTGATTAACAGTGGTTAGCAAAGTCATTTCAATTGTTGTGCAAAGTCATTTCTTGAGATCGGATAAGTGATTAACAGTGGTTGGCAAAGTCATTACAATTGTTGGGCAAAGTCATTTTTAGAGTTAGGATTAGTGATTAACTGTGGTTGGCATAGTCATTACAATTGTTGGGCAAAGTCATTTTTAGAGGTCGGATAATTGATTAACAGTGGTTGACAAAGTCATTTCAATTGTTGTGCAAAGTCATTTTTAGAGGTCGGATAAGTGCTTAACAGTGGTTAGCAAAGTCATTACAATTGTTGGGCAAAGTCATTTTTAGAGGTCGGATAATTGATTAACAGTGGTTGGCAAAGTCATTTCAATTGTTGTGCAAAGTCATTTCTTGAGATCGGATAAGTGATTAACAGTGGTTGGCAAAGTCATTACAATTGTTGGGCAAAGTCATTTTTAGAGTTAGGATTAGTGATTAACTGTGGTTGGCATAGTCATTACAATTGTTGGGCAAAGTCATTTTTAGAGGTCGGATAATTGATTAACAGTGGTTGACAAAGTCATTTCAATTGTTGTGCAAAGTCATTTTTAGAGGTCGGATAAGTGCTTAACAGTGGTTAGCAAAGTCATTACAATTGTTGGGCAAAGTCATTTTTAGAGGTCGGATAATTGATTAACAGTGGTTGGCAAAGTCATTTCAATTGTTTTGCAAAGTCATTTTTAGAGGTCGGATAAGTGATTAACAGTGGTTGGCAAAGTCATTACAATTGTTTGGCAAAGTCATTTCAAGAGATCGGATAAGTGATTAACAGTGGTTGGCAAGGTCATTACAATTGTTGGGCAAAGTCATTTTTAGAGGTCGGATAATTGATTTACAGTGGTTGGCAAAGTCATTACAATTGTTGGGCAAAGTCATTTCAAGAGTTCGGATAAGTGATTAACAGTGGTTGGCAAAGTCATTACAATTGTTGGTCAAAGTCATTTTTAGAGTTCGGATAAGTGATTAACAGTGGTTGGCAAAGTCATTACAATTGTTGGGCAAAGTCATTTCTAGAGATCGGATAAGTGATTGACAGTGGTTGGCAAGGTCATTACAATTGTTGGTCAAAGTCATTTTTAGAGGTCGGATAATTGATTAACAGTGGTTGGCAAAGTCATTTCAATTGTTTTGCAAAGTCATTTTTAGAGGTCGGATAAGTGATTAACAGTGGTTGGCAAAGTCATTACAATTGTTGGGCAAAGTCATTTTTAGAGGTCGGATAATTGATTTACAGTGGTTGGCAAAGTCATTACAATTGTTGGGCAAAGTCATTTCAAGAGTTCGGATAAGTGATTAACAGTGGTTGGCAAAGTCATTACAATTGTTGGTCAAAGTCATTTTTAGAGTTCGGATAAGTGATTAACAGTGGTTGGCAAAGTCATTACAATTGTTGGGCAAAGTCATTTCTAGAGATCGGATAAGTGATTGACAGTGGTTGGCAAGGTCATTACAATTGTTGGTCAAAGTCAATTTTAGAGTTCGGATAAGTGATTAACAGTGGTTGGCAAGGTCAATACAATTGTTGGGCAAAGTCATTTCAAGAGATCGGATAAGTGATTAACAGTGGTTGGCAAAGTAATTTCAATTGTTGTGCAAAGTCATTTTTAGAGGTCGGATAAGTGCTTAACAGTGGTTAGCAAAGTCATTACAATTGTTGGGCCAAAGTCATTTTTAGAGGTCGGATAATTGATTAACAGTGGTTGGCAAAGTCATTACAATTGTTGGGAAAAGTCATTTTTAGAGGTCGGATAAGTGATTTACAGTGGTGGGCAAAGTCATTACAATTTTTAGGGAAAGTCATTTCAAGAGATCGGATAAGTGATTAACAGTGGTTGGCAAAGTCATTACGATTGTTGGGCAAAGTCATTTTTAGAGGTCGGATAATTGATTAACAGTGGTTAGCAAAGTCATTTCAATTGTTGTGCAAAGTCATTTCTTGAGATCGGATAAGTGATTAACAGTGGTTGGCAAAGTCATTACAATTGTTGGGCAAAGTCATTTTTAGAGTTAGGATTAGTGATTAACTGTGGTTGGCATAGTCATTACAATTGTTGGGCAAAGTCATTTTTAGAGGTCGGATAATTGATTAACAGTGGTTGACAAAGTCATTTCAATTGTTGTGCAAAGTCATTTTTAGAGGTCGGATAAGTGCTTAACAGTGGTTAGCAAAGTCATTACAATTGTTGGGCAAAGTCATTTTTAGAGGTCGGATAATTGATTAACAGTGGTTGGCAAAGTCATTTCAATTGTTTTGCAAAGTCATTTTTAGAGGTCGGATAAGTGATTAACAGTGGTTGGCAAAGTCATTACAATTGTTTGGCAAAGTCATTTCAAGAGATCGGATAAGTGATTAACAGTGGTTGGCAGGGTCATTACAATTGTTGGGCAAAGTCATTTTTAGAGGTCGGATAATTGATTTACAGTGGTTGGCAAAGTCATTACAATTGTTGGGCAAAGTCATTTCAAGAGTTCGGATAAGTGATTAACAGTGGTTGGCAAAGTCATTACAATTGTTGGTCAAAGTCATTTTTAGAGTTCGGATAAGTGATTAACAGTGGTTGGCAAAGTCATTACAATTGTTGGGCAAAGTCATTTCTAGAGATCGGATAAGTGATTGACAGTGGTTGGCAAGGTCATTACAATTGTTGGGCAAAGTCATTTTTAGATTTCGGATTAGTGATAACAGTGGTTGGCAAAGTCATTACAATTGTTGGGCAAAGTCATTTTTAGAGGTCGGATAATTGATTAACAGTGGTTGGCAAAGTCATTTCAATTGTTGTGCAAAGTCATTTTTAGAGGTCGGATAATGATTAACAGTGGTTAGCAAAGTCATTACAATTGTTGGGCAAAGTCATTTTTAGAGGTCGGATAGTGATTAACAGTGGTGGCAAAGTCATTTCAATTGTTGGGCAAAGTCATTTCAAGAGATCGGATAAGTGATTAACAGTGGTTGGCAAAGTCATTTTCAATTGTTGTGCAAAGTCTTTTCTAGAGGTCGGTTAAGTGATTTACAGTGGTGGGCAAAGTCTTTACAATTGTTGGGCAAAGTCATTTTTAGAGTTCGGATAAGTGATTAACAGTGGTTGGCAAAGTCATTACTTTTGTTGGGCAAAGTCATTTTTAGAGGTCGGATAATTGATTTACAGTGGTTGGCAAAGTCATTACAATTGTTTGGCAAAGTCATTTCAAGAGATCGGATAAGTGATTAACAGTGGTTGGCAAAGTCATTACAATTGTTGGGCAAAGTCATTTTTAGAGTTCGGATTAGTGATTAACAGTGGTTGGCAAAGTCATTACAATTGTTGGGCAAAGTCATTTTTAGAGGTCGGATAATTGATTTACAGTGGTTGGCAAAGTCATTACAATTGTTGGGCAAAGTCATTTCAAGAGATCGGATAAGTGATTAACAGTGGTTGGCAAAGTCATTACAATGTTGGTCAAAGTCATTTTTAGAGTTCGGATAAGTGATTAACAGTGGTTGGCAAAGTCATTACAATTGTTGTGCAAAGTCATTTCTAGAGATCGGATAAGTGATTAACAGTGGTTGGCAAGGTCATTACAATTGTTGGGCAAAGTCATTTTTAGAGTTCGGATTAGTGATTAACAGTGGTTGGCAAAGTCATTACAATTGATGGGCAAATTCATTTTTAGAGGTCGGATAAGTGATTTACAGTGGTGGGCAAAGTCATTACAATTTTTAGGGAAAGTCATTTCAAGAGATCGGATAAGTGATTAACAGTGGTTGGCAAAGTCATTACAATTGTTGGGCAAAGTCATTTTTAGAGGTCGGCTAATTGATTAACAGTGGTTAGCAAAGTCATTTCAATTGCTGTGCAAAGTCATTTCTTGAGATCGGATAAGTGATTAACAGTGGTTGGCAAAGTCATACAATTGTTGGGCAAAGTCATTTTTAGAGTTCGGATTAGTGATTAACAGTGGTTGGCAAAGTCATTACTATTGTTGGGCAAAGTCATTTTTAGAGGTCGGATAATTGATTTACAGTGGCTGGCAAAGTCATTACAATTGTTTGGCAAAGTCATTTCAAGAGATCGGATAAGTGATTAACAGTGGTTGGCAAAGTCATTACAATTGTTGGGCAAAGTCATTTTTAGAGTTCGGATTAGTGATTAACAGTGGTTGGCAAAGTCATTACAATTGTTGGGCAAAGTCATTTTTAGAGGTCGGATAATTGATTAACAGTGGTTGGCAAAGTCATTTCAATTGTTTTGCAAAGTCATTTTTAGAGGTCGGATAAGTGATTAACAGTGGTTGGCAAAGTCATTACAATTGTTTGGCAAAGTCATTTCAAGAGATCGGATAAGTGATTAACAGTGGTTGGCAAAGTCATTACAATTGTTGGGCAAAGTCTTTTCTAGAGGTCGGATAAGTGATTAACAGTGGTTGGCTAGGTCATTACAATTGTTGGGCAAAGTCATTTTTAGAGTTCGGATTTGTGATTAACAGTGGTTGGCAAAGTCATTACAATTGTTGGGCAAAGTCATTTTTAGAGGTCGGATAATTGATTTACAGTGGTTGGCAAAGTCATTACAATTGTTGGTCAAAGTCAATTTTAGAGTTCGGATAAGTGATTAACAGTTGTTGGCAAAGTCAATACAATTGTTGGGCAAAGTCATTTCAAGAGATCGGATAAGTGATTAACAGTGGTTGGCAAAGTAATTTCAATTGTTGTGCAAAGTCATTTTTAGAGGTCGGATAAGTGCTTTACAGTGGTTAGCAAAGTCATTACAATTGTTGGGCAAAGTCATTTTTAGAGGTCGGATAATTGATTAACAGTGGTTGGCAAAGTCATTACAATTGTTGGGAAAAGTCATTTTTAGAGGTCGGATAAGTGATTTACAGTGGTGGGCAAAGTCATTACAATTTTTAGGGAAAGTCATTTCAAGAGATCGGATAAGTGATTAACAGTGGTTGGCAAAGTCATTACAATTGTTGGGCAAAGTCATTTTTAGAGGTCGGATAATTGATTAACAGTGGTTAGCAAAGTCATTTCAATTGTTGTGCAAAGTCATTTCTTGAGATCGGATAAGTGATTAACAGTAGTTGGCAAAGTCATTACAATTGTTGGGCAAAGTCATTTTTAGAGTTAGGATTAGTGATTAACAGTGGTTGGCATAGTCATTACAATTGTTGGGCAAAGTCATTTTTAGAGGTCGGATAATTGATTAACAGTGGTTGGCAAAGTCATTTCAATTGTTGTGCAAAGTAATTTTTAGAGGTCGGATAAGTGCTTAACAGTGGTTTTCAAAGTCATTACAATTGTTGGGCAAAGTCATTTTTAGAGGTCGGATAATTGATTAACAGTGGTTGACAAAGTCATTTCAATTGTTGTGCAAAGTCATTTTTAGAGGTCGGATAAGTGCTAACAGTGGTTAGCAAAGTCATTACAATTGTTGGGCAAAGTCATTTTTAGAGGTCGGATAATTGATTAACAGTGGTTGGCAAAGTCATTTCAATTGTTTTGCAAAGTCATTTTTAGAGGTCGGATAAGTGATTAACAGTGGTTGGCAAAGTCATTACAATTGTTTGGCAAAGTCATTTCAAGAGATCGGATAAGTGATTAACAGTGGTTGGCAAGGTCATTACAATGTTGGGCAAAGTCATTTTTAGAGTTCGGATTTGTGAGTAACAGTGGTTGGCAAAGTCATTACAATTGTTGGGCAAAGTCATTTTTAGAGGTCGGATAATGATTTACAGTGGTTGGCAAAGTCATTACAATTGTTGGGCAAAGTCATTTCAAGAGTTCGGATAAGTTATTAACAGTGGTTGGCAAAGTCATTACAATTGTGGTCAAAGTCATTTTTAGAGTTCGGATAAGTGATTAACAGTGGTGGCAAAGTCATTACAATTTTTGGGCAAAGTCATTTTCTAGAGATCGGATAAGTGATTGACAGTGGTTGGCAAGGTTCATTACAATTGTTGGGCAAAGTCATTTTTAGATTTCGGATTAGTGATTAACAGTGGTTGGCAAAGTCATTACAATTGTTGGGCAAAGTCATTTTTAGAGGTCGGATAATTGATTAACAGTGGTTGGCAAAGTCATTTCAATTGTTGTGCAAAGTCATTTTTAGAGGTCGGATAAATGATTAACAGTGGTTAGCAAAGTCATTACAATTGTTGGGCAAAGTCATTTTTAGAGGTCGGATAAGTGATTAACAGTGGTTGGCAAAGTCATTTCAATTGTTGGGCAAAGTCATTTCAAGAGATCGGATAAGTGATTAACAGTGGTTGGCAAAGTCATTTCAATTGTTGTGCAAAGTCTTTTCTAGAGGTCGGTTAAGTGATTTACAGTGGTGGGCAAAGTCTTTACAATTGTTGGGCAAAGTCATTTTTAGAGTTCGGATAAGTGATTAACAGTGGTTGGCAAAGTCATTACTATTGTTGGGCAAAGTCATTTTTAGGGGTCGGATAATTGATTTACAGTGGTTGGCAAAGTCATTACAATTGTTGGCAAAGTCATTTCAAGAGATCGGATAAGTGATTAACAGTGGTTGGCAAAGTCATTACAATTGTTGGGCAAAGTCATTTTTAGAGTTCGGATTAGTGATTAACAGTGGTTGGCAAAGTCATTACAATTGTTGGGCAAAGTCATTTTAGAGGTTCGGATAATTGATTAACAGTGGTTGGCAAAGTCATTTCAATTGTTGTGCAAGTCATTTTTAGAGGTCGGATAAGTGCTTAACAGTGGTTAGCAAAGTCATTACAATTGTTGGGCAAAGTCATTTTTAGAGGTCGGATTATTGATTAACAGTGGTTGGCAAAGTCATTTCAATTGTTGTGCAAAGTCATTTTTAGAGGTCGGATTAAGTGCTTAACAGTGGTTAGCAAAGTCATTACAATTGTTGGGCAAAGTCATTTTTAGAGGTCGGATAATTGATTAACATTGGCTGGCAAAGTCATATCAATTGTTTTGCAAAGTCATTTTTAGAGGTCGGATAAGTGATTAACAGTGGTTGGCAAAGTCATTACAATTGTTTGGCAAAGTCATTTCAAGAGATCGGATAAGTGATTAACAGTGGTTGGCAAAGTCATTACAATTGTTGGGCAAAGTCTTTTCTAGAGGTCGGATAAGTGATTAACAGTGGTTGGCAAGGTCATTACAATTGTTGGGCAATGTCATTTTTAGAGTTCGGATTTGTGATTAACAGTGGTTGGCAAAGTCATTACAATTGTTGGGCAAAGTCATTTTTAGAGGTCGGATAATTGATTTACAGTGGTTGGCAAAGTCATTACAATTGTTGGGCAAAGTCATTTCAAGAGATCGGAATAAGTGATTAACAGTGGTTGGCAAAGTCATTACAATTGTTGGTCAAAGTCATTTTTAGAGTTCGGATAAGTGATTAACAGTGGTTGGCAAAGTCATTACAATTGTTGTGCAAAGTCATTTCTAGAGATCGGATAAGTGATTAACAGTGGTTGGCAAGGTCATTACAATTGTTGGGCAAAGTCATTTTTAGAGTTCGGATTAGTGATTAACAGTGGTTGGCAAAGTCATTACAATTGTTGGGCAAAGTCATTTTTAGAGGTCGGAATAAGTGATTTACAGTGGTGGGCAAAGTCATTACAATTTTTAGGGAAAGTCATTTCAAGAGATCGGATAAGTGATTAACAGTGGTTGGCAAAGTCATTACAATTGTTGGGCAAAGTCATTTTTAGAGGTCGGATAATTGATTAACAGTGGTTAGCAAAGTCATTTCAATTGCTGTGCAAAGTCATTTCTTGAGATCGGATAAGTGATTAACAGTGGTTGGCAAAGTCATTACAATTGTTGGGCAAAGTCATTTTTATGGTTCGGATAATTGATTAACAGTGGTTGGCAAAGTCATTTCAATTGTTGTGCAAAGTCATTTTTAGAGGTCGGATAAGTGCTTAACAGTGGTTAGCAAAGTCATTACAATTGTTGGGCAAGTCATTTTTAGAGTTCGGATTAGTGATTAACAGTGGTTGGCAAAGTCATTACAATTGTTGGGCAAAAGTCATTTTTATGGTTCGGATAATGATTAACAGTGGTTGGCAAAGTCATTTCAATTGTTGTGCAAAGTCATTTTTAGAGGGCGGATAAGTGCTTAACAGTGGTTAGCAAAGTCATTACAATTGTTGGGCAAAGTCATTTTTAGAGATCGGATAATTGATTAACAGTGGTTGGCAAAGTCATTTCAATTGTTGTGCAAAGTCATTTTTAGAGGTCGGATAAGTGCTTAACAGTGGTTAATAAAGTCATTACAATTGTTGGGCAAAGTCATTTTTAGAGGTCGGATAATTGATTAACAGTGGTTGGCAAAGTCATTCAATTGTTTGCAAAGTCATTTTTAGAGGTCGGATAAGTGATTAACAGTGGTTGGCAAAGTCATTACAATTGTTTGGCAAAGTCATTTCAAGAGATCGGATAAGTGATTAACAGTGGTTGGCAAGGTCATTACAATTGTTGGGCAAAGTCATTTTTAGAGTTCGGATTTGTGATTAACAGTGGTTGGCAAAGTCATTACAATTGTTGGGCAAAGTCATTTCAAGAGATCGGATAAGTGATTAACAGTGGTTGGCAAAGTCATTTCAATTGTTGTGCAAAGTCTTTTCTAGAGGTCGGTTAAGTGATTTACAGTGGTGGGCAAAGTCATTACAATTGTTGGGCAAAGTCATTTTTAGAGTTCGGATAAGTGATTAACAGTGGTTGGCAAAGTCATTACTATTGTTGGGCAAAGTCATTTTTAGAGGTCGGATAAGTGATTAACAGTGGTTGGCAAAGTCATTACAATTTTTAATCAAAGTCATTTTTAGAGTTCGTATAAGTGATTAACAGTGGTTGGCAAAGTCATTACTATTGTTGGGCAAAGTCATTTCTAGAGATCGAATAAGTGATTAACAGTGGTTGGCAAAGTCATTACAATTGTTGGGCAAAGTCATTTTTAGAGGTCGGATAATTGATTAACAGTGGTTGGCAAAGTCATTTCAATTGTTGTGCAAAGTCTTTTCTAGAGGTCGGTTAAGTGATTTACAGTGGTGGGCAAAGTCATTACAATTGTTGGGCAAAGTCATTTTTAGAGTTCGGATAAGTGATTAACAGTGGTTGGCAAAGTCATTACTATTGTTGGGCAAAGTCATTTTAGAGGTCGGATAAGTGATTAACAGTGGTTGGCAAAGTCATTACAATTGTTAATCAAAGTCATTTTTTAGAGTTCGTATAAGTGATTAACAGTGGTTGGCAAAGTCATTACTATTGTTAGGCAAAGTCATTTCTAGAGATCGAATAAGTGATTAACAGTGGTGGCAAAGTCATTACAATTGTTGGGCAAAGTCATTTTTAGAGGTCGGATAATTGATTAACAGTGGTTGGCAAAGTCATTTCAATTGTTGTGCAAAGTCATTTTTTAGAGGTCGGATAAGTGCTTAACAGTGGTTGGCAAAGTCATTACAATTGTTGGGCAAAGTCATTTTTAGAGGTCGGATAAGTGATTAACAGTGGTTGGCAAAGTCATTACTATTGTTGGGCAAAGTCATTTCTAGAGATCGAATAAGTGATTAACAGTGGTTGGCAAAGTCATTACAATTGTTGGGCAAAGTCATTTTTAGAGGTCGGATAATTGATTAACATTGGTTGGCAAAGTCATTTCAATTGTTTTGCAAAGTCATTTTTAGAGGTCGGATAAGTGATTAACAGTGGTTGGCAAAGTCATTACAATTGTTTGGCAAAGTCTTTTCTAGAGGTCGGATAAGTGATCAACAGTGGTTGGCAAGGTCATTACAATTGTTGGGCAAAGTCATTTTTAGAGTTCGGATTGTGATTAACCAGTGGTTGGCAAAGTCATTACAATTGTTGGGCAAAGTCATTTTTAGAGTTCGGATTAGTGATTAACAGTGGTTGGCAAAGTCATTACAATTGTTGGGCAAAGTCATTTTTAGAGGTCGGATAATTGATTAACAGTGGTTGGCAAAGTCATTTCAATTGTTGTGCAAAGTCTTTTCTAGAGGTTCGGATAAGTGATTAACAGTGGTTGGCAAGAACATTACAATTGTTGGGCAAAGTCATTTTTAGAGTTCGGATTTGTGATTAACAGTGGTTGGCAAAGTCATTACAATTGTTGGGCAAAGTCATTTTTAGAGGTGGGATAAGTGATTAACAGTGGTTGGCAAAGTCATTACAATTGTTGGGCAAAGTCATTTCAATAGATCGGATAAGTGATTAACAGTGGTTGGCAAAGTCATTTCAATTGTTGTGCAAAGTCTTTTCTAGAGGTCGGTTTAGTGATTTACAGTGGTGGGCAAAGTCATTACAATTGTTGGGCAAAGTCATTTTTAGAGTTCGGATAAGTGATAAACAGTGGTTGGCAAAGTCATTACAATGCTGGGCAAAGTCATTTTTAGAGTTCGGATAAGTGATTTACAGTGGTTGGCAAAGTCATTACAATTGTTAATCAAAGTCATTTTTAGAGTTCGTATAAGTGATTAACAGTGGTTGGCAAAGTCATTACTATGTTGGGCAAAGTCATTTCTAGAGATCGAATAAGTGAATTAACAGTGGTTGGCAAAGTCATTACAATTGTTGGGCAAAGTAATTTTTAGAGGTGGGATAAGTGATTAACAGTGGTTGGCAAAGTATTACAATTGTTGGGCAAAGTCATTTCAATAGATCGGATAAGTGATTAACAGTGGTTGGCAAGTCATTTCAATTGTTGTGCAAAGTCTTTTCTAGAGGTCGGGTTTAGTGATTTACAGTGGTGGGCAAAGTCATTACAATTGTTGGGCAAAGTCTTTTTAGAGTCGGATAAGTGATAACAGTGGTTGGCAAAGTCATTACAATTGTGGGCAAAGTCATTTTTAGAGTTCGGATAAGTGATTACAGTGGTTGGCAAAGTCATTACAATTGTTGGGCAAAGTCATTTTAGAGTTCGATAAGTGATTAACAGTGGTTGGCAAAGTCATTACAATTGTTGGGCAAAGTCATTTTAGATCGGATAAGTGATTAACAGTGGTTGGCAAAGTCATTACAATTGGGCAAAGTCATTTTTAGAGGTCGGATAATTGATTACAGTGGTTGGCAAAGTCATTCAATTGTTGCAAAGTCATTTTAGAGGTCGGATAAGTGATTAACAGTGGTTGGCAAAGTCATTACAATTGTTGGGCAAAGTCTTTTTAGAGTCGGATAAGTGATAACAGTGGTTGGCAAGTCATTACAATTGTTGGGCAAAGTCATTTTAGAGTTCGGATGTGATTAACAGTGGTTGGCAAAGTCATTACAATTGGGCAAAGTCATTTTTAGAGTTCGGATTAGTGATATAACAGTGGTTGGCAAAGTCATTACACTTGTTGGGCAAAGTCATTTTTTAGAGGTCGGATAATTGATTAACAGTGGTTGGAAAAGTCATTTCAATTGTTGTGCAAAGTCTTTTATAGAGGTCGGATAAGTGATTAACAGTGGTTGGCAAGAACATTCCAATTGTTGGGCAAATAGTCATTTTTAGAGTTCGGATTTGTGATTAACAGTGGTTGGCAAAGTCATTACAATTGTTGGGCAAAGTATTTTTAGAGGTGGATAAGTGATTAACAGTGGTTGGCAAAGTCATTACAATTGTTGGGCAAAGTCATTTCAAGAGATCGGATAAGTGATTAACAGTGGTGGCAAAGTCATTTCAATTGTTGTGCAAGTCTTTTCTAGAGGTCGGTTTAGTGATTTACAGTGGTGGGCAAAGTCATTACAATTGTTGGGCAAAGTCATTTTTTAGAGTTCGGATAAGTGATAAAACAGGGTTGGCAAAGTCATTACAATTGCTGGGCAAAGTCATTTTTAGAGTTCGGATAAGGATTAACAGTGGTTGGCAAAGTCATTACAATTGTTAATCAAAGTCATTTTTAGAGTTCGTATAAGTGATTAACAGTGGTTGGCAAAGTCATTACTATTGTTGGGCAAAGTCATTTCTAGAGATCGAATAAGTGATTAACAGTGGTTGGCAAAGTCATTACAATTGTTGGGCAAAGTCATTTTAGAGGTCGGTTAAGTGATTAACAGTGGTTGGCAAAGTCATTACAATTGTTGGGCAAAGTCATTTTTAGAGGTCAGATAATTGAATAACAGTGGTTTGCAAAGTCATTACAATTGTTGGGCAAAGTCATTTCTAGAGATCGGAAAAGTGATTAACAGTGGTTGGCAAAGTCATTACAATTGTTGGTCAAAGTCATTTTTAGAGTTCGGATAAGTGATTAACAGTGGTTGGCAAAGTCATTACAATTGTTGTGCAAAGTCATTTCTAGAGATCGGATAAGTGATTAACAGGTGGTTGGCAAGGTCATTACAATTGTTGGGCAAAGTCATTTTTAGAGTTCGGATTAGTGATTAACAGTGGTTGGCAAAGTCATTACAATTGTTGGGCAAAGTCATTTTAGAGGTCGGATAATTGATTAACAGTGGTTGGCAAAGTCATTTCAATGTGGGCAAAGTCATTTTAGAGGTGGGATAAGTGATAAACAGTGGTTGGCAAAGTCATTACAATTGCTGGGCAAAGTCATTTTTAGAGTTCGGATAAGTGATTAACAGTGGTTGGCAAAGTCATTAAATTGTTTGGCAAAGTCATTTCTAGAGATCAGATAAGTCATTAACAGTGGTTGGCCAAAGTCATTACAATTGTTGGTCAAAGTTATTTTTAGAGGTCGGTTAAGTGATTAACAGTGGTTGGCAAAGTCATTACAATTGTTGGGCAAAGTCATTTTAGAGGTCAGATAAGTGAATAACAGTGGTTTGCAAAGTCATTACAATTGTTGGGCAAAGTCATTTCTAGAGATCGGAAAAGTGATTAACAGTGGTTGGCAAAGTCATTACAATTGTTGGTCAAAGTCATTTTTAGTGTTCGGATAAGTGATTAACAGTGGTTGGCAAAGTCATTACAATTGTTGTGCAAAGTCATTTCTAGAGATCGGATAAGTGATTAACAGTGGTTGGCCAAGGGTCATTACAATTGTTGGGCAAAGTCATTTTAGAGTTCGGAGTAGTGATTAACAGTGGTTGGCAAAGTCATTACAATTGTTGGGCAAAGTCATTTTTTAGAGGTCGGATAATGATTAACAGTGGTTGGCAAAGTCATTTCAATTGTTGGGCAAAGTCATTTTTAGAGTTCGGATAAGTGATAAACAGTGGTTGGCAAAGTCATTACAATTGCTGGGCAAAGTCATTTTTAGAGTTCGGATAAGTGATTAACAGTGGTTGGCAAAGTCATTAAAATTGTTTGGCAAAGTCATTTCTAGAGATCAGATAAGTGATAACAGTGGTTGGCAAAGTCATTACAATTGTTGGTCAAAGTCATTTTTAGAGGTCGGTAAGTGATTAACAGTGGTTGGCAAAGTCATTACAATTGTTGGGCAAAGTCATTTTTAGAGGTCAGATAAGTGAATAACAGTGGTTTGCAAAGTCATTACAATTGTTGGGCAAAGTCCATTTCTAGAGATCGGAAAAGTGATTAACAGTGGTTGGCAAAGTCATTACAATTGTTGGTCAAAGTCATTTTTAGAGTTCGGATAAGTGATTAACAGTGGTTGGCAAAGTCATTACAATTGTTGTGCAAGTCATTTCTAGAGATCGGATAAGTGATTAACAGTGGTTGGCAAGGTCATTACAATTGTTGGGCAAAGTCATTTTCAGAGTTCGGATTAGTGATTAACAGTGGTTGGCAAAGTCATTTTAATTGTTGGGCAAAGTCATTTTTAGAGGTCGGATAATTGATTAACAGTGGTTGGCAAAGTCATTTCAATTGTTGTGCAAAGTCTTTTCTAGAGGTCGGATAAGTGATTAACAGTGGTTGGCAAGGTCATTACAATTGTTGGGCAAAGTCATTTTTTAGAGTTCGGATTTGTGATTAACAGTGGTTAACAAAGTCATTACAATTGTTGGGCAAAGTCATTTTTAGAGTTGGGATAAGTGATTAACAGTGGTTGGCAAAGTCATTACAATTGTTGGGCAAAGTCATTTCAAGAGATCGGATAAGTGATTAACAGTGGTTGGCAAAGTCATTTCAATTGTTGTGCAAAGTCTTTTCTAGAGGTCGGTTTAGTGATTTACAGTGGTGGGCAAAGTCATTACAATTGTTGGGCAAAGTCATTTTTAGAGTTCGGATAAGTGATAAACAGTGGTTGGCAAAGTCATTACAATTGCTGGGCAAAGTCATTTTTAGAGTTCGGATAAGTGATTAACAGTGGTTTGCAAAGTCATTACAATTGTTAATCAAAGTCATTTTTAGAGTTCGTATAAGTGATTAACAGTGGTTGGCAAAGTCATTAAAATTGTTTGGCAAAGTCATTTCTAGAGATTAGATAAGTGATTAACGGTGGTTGGCAAAGTCATTACAATTGTTGGTCAAAGTTATTTTTAGAGGTCGGTTAAGTGATTAACAGTGGTTGGCAAAGTCATTACAATTGTTGGGCAAAGTCATTTTTAGAGGTCAGATAAGTGAATAACAGTGGTTTGCAAAGTCATTACAATTGTTGGGCAAAGTCATTTCTAGAGATCGGAAAGTGATTAACAGTGGTTGGCAAAGTCATTACAATTGTTGGGTCAAAGTATTTTTAAGGTCGGATAAGTGATTACAGTGGTTGGCAAAGTCATTACAATTGTTGGCAAAGTATTTTTAGAGGTCGGATAAGTGATTAACATGGTTGGCAAAGTCATTACAATTGTTGGGCAAAGTCATTTTAGAGATCGATAAGTGATTAACAGTGGTTGGCAAAGTCATTACAATTGTTGGGCAAAGTCATTTTAGAGTTAGGATAAGTGATTAACAGTGGTTGCAAAGTCATTACAATTGTTGGGCAAAGTCATTTTTAGAGGTCAGATAAGTGAATAACAGTGGTTGCAAAGTCATTACAATTGTTGGGCAAAGTCATTTCTAGAGTCGGATAAGTGATTAACAGTGGTTGGCAAAGTCATTACAATTGTTGGTCAAAGTCATTTTTAGAGTTCGGATAAGTGATTAACAGTGGTTGGCAAAGTCATTACAATTGTTGTGCAAAGTCATTTCTAGAGATCGGATAAGTGATTAACAGTGGTTGGCAAGGTCATTACAATTGTTGGGCAAAGTCATTTTTAGAGTTCGGATAGTGATTAACAGTGGTTGGCAAAGTCATTACAATTGTTGGGCAAAGTATTTTTAGAGTTCGGATTTGTGATTAACAGTGGTTTAAAGTCATTACAATTGTTGGCAAAGTCATTTTTAGTGTCGGAAGTGATTAACAGTGGTTGGCAAAGTCATTACAATTGTGGGCAAAGTCATTTTCAGAGAGTCGGATAAGTGATTAACAGTGGTTAACAAAGTCATTACAATTGGGCAAAGTCTTTTCTAGAGGTCGGTTTAGTGATTTACAGTGGTGGCAAAGTCATTACAATTGTTGGGCAAAGTCATTTTTAGAGTTCGGATAAGTGATAACAGTGGTTGGCAAAGTCATTACAATTTGGGCAAAGTCATTTTTAGATACGGATAAGTGATTAACAGGGTTGGCAAAGTCATTACAATTGTTTCAAAGTCATTTTTAGAGTTCGGTATAAGTGATTAACAGTGGTTGGCAAAGTCATTAAAATTGTTTGGGATAAGTCATTTCTAGAGATCAGATAAGTGATTAACAGTGGTTGGCAAGTCATTACAATTGTTGGTCAAAGTATTTTAGAGGTCGGTTAAGTGATTAACAGTGGTTGGCAAAGTCATTACAATTGTTGGGCAAAGTCATTTTTAGAGGTCGGATAAGTGATAACAGTGGTTTGCAAAGTCATTACAATTGTGGGCAAAGTCATTTCTAGAGATCGGATAAGTGATTAACAGTGGTTTGCAAAGTCATTACAATTGTTGGTCAAAGTCATTTTTAGAGTTCGATAAGTGATTAACAGTGGTTGGCAAAGTCATTACAATTGTTGGCAAAGTCATTTCTAGAGATCGGATAAGTGATTAACAGTGGTTGGCAAGTCATTACAATTGTTGGCAAAGTCATTTTTAGAGTTCGGATTAGTGATTCACAGTGGTTGGCAAAGTCATTACAATTGTTGGGCAAAGTCATTTTTAGAGGTCGGATAAGTGATTAACAGTGGTTGGCAAAGTCATTACAATTGTTGGTGCAAAGTCTTTTCTAGAGGTCGGATAAGTGATTAACAGTGGTTGGCAAGTCATTACAATTGTTGGGCAAAGTCATTTTTAGAGTCGGATTGTGATTAACAGTGGTTCAAAGTCATTACAATTGTTGGGCAAAGTCATTTTTAGAGTGGGATAAGTGATTAACAGTGGTTGGCAAAGTCATTACAATTGTTGGGCAAAGTCATTTCAGAGATCGGATAAGTGATTAACAGTGGTTGGCAAAGTCATTCAATTGTTGGGCAAAGTCTTTTTAGAGGTCGGTTTAGTGATTTACAGTGGGGGCAAAGTCATTACAATTGTTGGGCAAAGTCATTTTTAGAGTCGGATAAGTGATAAACAGTGGTTGGCAAAGTCATTACAATTGCTGGGCAAAGTCATTTTTAGAGTTCGGATAAGTGATTAACAGTGGTTTGCAAAGTCATTACAATTGTTGGTCAAAGTCATTTTTAGAGTTCGATAAGTGATTAACAGTGGTTGGCAAAGTCATTAAATTGTTTGGCAAAGTCATTTTAGAGATCAGATAAGTGATTAACAGTGGTTGGCAAAGTCATTACAATTGTTGGGCAAAGTCATTTTTAGAGTCGGTTAAGTGATTAACAGTGGTTGGCAAAGTCATTACAATTGTTGGGCAAAGTCATTTTTAGAGGTCGGATAAGTGATAACAGTGGTTTGCAAAGTCATTACAATTGTTGGGCAAAGTCATTTCTAGGATCGGAAGTGATTAACAGTGGTTGGCAAAGTCATTACAATTGTTGGGCAAAGTATTTTTAAGGTCGGATAAGTGATTAACAGTGGTTAGAAAAGTCATTACATTGTTGGTCAAAGTATTTTTAGGTCGGATAAGTGATTACAGTGGTTGGCAAAGTCAT
The DNA here is from genome assembly GCA_025491095.1 of Brachionus asplanchnoidis. NCBI lineage: Eukaryota > Metazoa > Rotifera > Eurotatoria > Ploima > Brachionidae > Brachionus > Brachionus asplanchnoidis. The sequence continues at coordinate 150,711 of JAILYF010000157.1, forward strand.
ACAATTGTTAGGCAAAGTCATTTCTAGAGATCGATAAGTGATTAACAGTGGTTGGCAAAGTCATTACATTGTTGGGCAAAGTCATTTTTAGAGATCGGATAAGTGATTAACAGTGGTTGGCAAAGTCATTACAATTGTTGGTCAAAGTCATTTTAGAGTTCATAAGTGATTAACAGTGGTTGGCAAAGTCATTACAATTGTTGGGCAAGTCATTCTAGAGATCAATAAGTGATTACACAGTTGGCAAAGTCATTACAATTGTTGGGCAAAGTCATTTTAGAGGTGGTTAAGTGATTACAGTGGTTGGCAAAGTCATTACAATTGTTGGGCAAGTCATTTTAGAGTTCGGATGTGATTAACAGTGGTTAACAAAGTCATTACAATTGTTGGGCAAAGTCATTTTTAGAGTTGGGATAAGTGATTAACAGTGGTGCAAAGTCATTACAATTGGGCAAAGTCATTTCAGAGATCGGATAAGTGATTAAACGTGGTTGGCAAAGTCATTCAATTGTTGTGCAAAGTCTTTTCTAGAGTCGGTTTAGTGATTTACAGTGGTGGGCAAAGTCATTACAATGTTGGCAAAGTCATTTTAGAGTCGGATAAGTGATAAACAGTGGTTGGCAAAGTCATACTATTGCTGGGCAAAGTCATTTTTAGAGTTCGGATAAGTGATTAACAGTGGTTTGCAAAGTCATTACAATTGTTACTCAAAGTCATTTTTAGAGTTCGGATAAGTGATTAACAGTGGTTGGCAAAGTCATTAAAATTGTTTGGCAAAGTCATTTAGATCGATAAGTGATTAACAGTGGTTGGCAAAGTCATTACAATTGTTGGTCAAAGTTATTTTAGAGGTCGGTTAAGTGATTAACAGTGGTTGGCAAGTCATTACAATTGTTGGGCAAAGTCATTTTTAGAGGTCGATAAGTGATTAACAGTGGTTGCAAGTCATTACAATTGTTGGGCAAAGTCATTTCTAGAGATCGGAAAGTGATTAACAGTGGTTGGCAAAGTCATTACAATTGTTGGTCAAAGTTATTTTAAGGTCGGATAAGTGATTACAGTGGTTGGAAAAGTCATTACAATTGTTGGGTCAAAGTATTTTAGAGGTCGATAAGTGATAACAGTGGTTGGCAAAGTCATTACAATTGTTGGGCAAAGTCTTTCTAGAGATCGAATAAGTGTTAACAGTGGTTGCAAAGTCATTACAATTGTGGGCAAGTCATTTCTAGAGATCGGATAAGTGATTAACAGTGGTTTGCAAAAGTCATTACATTGTTGGTCAAAGTCATTTAGAGTCGGATAAGTGATTAACAGTGGTTGGCAAAGTCATTCCAATTGTTGTGCAAAGTCATTTCTAGAGATCGGATAAGTGATTAACAGTGGTTGGCAAGTCATTACAATTGTTGGGCAAGTCATTTTTAGAGTTCGGATTAGTGATTCACAGTGGTGGCAAAGTCATTACAATTGTTGGGCAAGTCATTTTTAGAGGTCGGATAAGTGATTAACGTGGTTGGCAAGTCATTTCAATTGTTGTGCAAAGTCATTTTCTAGAGTCGGATAAGTGATTAACAGTGGTTGGCAAAGGTCATTACAATTGTTGGGCAAAGTCATTTTTAGAGTTCGGATTGTGATTAACAGTGGTTAACAAAAGTCATTACAATTGTTGGCAAAGTCATTTTTAGAGTTGGATAAGTGTTAACAGTGGTTGGCAAAGTCATACAATTGTTGGGCAAAGTCATTTCAAGAGTCGGATAAGTGATAACAGTGGTTGGCAAAGTCATTACATTGTTGGCAAAGTCTTTTCTAGAGGTCGGTTAGTGATTACAGTGGTGGGCAAGTCATTACAATTGTTGGGCAAAGTCATTTTTAGAGTTCGGATAAGTGATTAAACAGTGGTTGGCAAAGTCATTACAATTGTTGGGCAAAGTCTTTTAGAGTTCGGATAAGTGATTAACAGTGGTTGCAAAGTCATTACAATGTTTCAAAGTCATTTTTTAGAGTTCGATAAGGATTAACAGTGGTGGCAAAGTCATTAAAATTGTTTGGCAAAGTCATTTTAGAGTCAGTAATGATTAACAGTGGTTGGCAAAGTCATTACAATTGTTGGTCAAAGTCATTTTTAGAGGTCGGATAAGTATTAACGTGGTTGGCAAAGTCATTACAATTGTTGGGCAAAGTCATTTTAGAGGTCAGTTAAGTGAATAACAGTGGTTTGCAAAGTCATTACATTGTTGGGCAAAGTCATTTCTAGAGATCGGAAAAGTGATTAACAGTGGTTGGCAAAGTCAGTACAATTGTTGGTCAAAGTTATTTTAAGGTCGGATAAGTGATTACAGTGGTTAGAAAAGTCATTACAATTGTTGGTCAAAGTTATTTTTAGAGGTCGGATAAGTGTAACAGTGGTTGGCAAAGTCATTACAATTGTTGGGCAAAGTCATTTTAGAGATCGATAAGTGTAACAGTGGTTGGCAAAGTCATTACAATTGTTGGGGCAAAGTCATTTTTAGA